>WAAE01007711.1:98788-239631 GCA_013400495.1 Nicator chloris
GGGGGGGGGGGGGGGGGGGGGGGGGGGGGGGGGGGGGGGGGGGGGGGAAGGGAAAATATCCAGGACTGTTAATTTGGCATCTTTCATGAACATGAAATTCACCCCAAAAAATTAAGAAGGAAAAAGTAACTGAGCCAGTTTCAGCAAAATAACTGCAAAGTTATACTGAGTTGTGATAAACCACTAAAATTGTGGAGTGACTGTTTTCAAAGCAATTGAAAAGCTACTGTTCAAATGCAGCACTAAGCATAACTAATTTGTTCTGGTAGTGTCGCCAGGCTGCCAAATGCATTTTAAAAAGAACCTCATTGAAAATGCATCCTTATAGCAAAACGTACCAATGTTATCTAATTGGACAGTGAAAGGAGGGGCTGGCTGCCCTTCTTTCGAGCAAGAATGGTTCAAGAAAAGAACATTTCTGTTGCACCACAATAACAGTACTGTAGGTGACAACTGCATTTTCCTATCAGTTTCAGCCTTAATAGGTCAGTACTATCACTATCACACTGAACTTCAACTTGCTGTATCAAAAAAATTAGAACAGACGGGCACCACTTTAAGGCAACTGGTACAATTTACCTTGACTTAATAGAGTCCTCCTGTGGGAGGATGGCTAGGGGTATAACAGTCCTAAAGGTATATTCCTACCTTTCTTTGATGCTTCATAAGATCAGCTGCTTTCGTGATATCGGTCACAGAGATATTTATCTGGCTCAGAACATTTGCTTAGTCCTTGTTTGAATATCTCAGCCTTCATTCTATTAAATATCAGCAGATTTTTAAAAAAAAAATTCATCGAGTTCAGATGCAAGTTTTTTTTTAGGGCTTTTATGGCTCTTTGCTCTTCACTCCATTTTCTGTGCAGGTATATTTTGGAGCTGACCTACCATGTATTGCTTCTGTTGCTCTCCTGAGACCTTGAGAGGCTACCTAGAACAGAGGCTGGACAGAGTTAAAGGAACAAAGTAGGCATTTATTAAAAAGGCCTTCAAAGGATACACCTTGGGCAGTACAACAGCCTGGCCAAGGCTACACCCAAGGTGGCCAGTGGGTCACACATTTTCACACTTTTATAAGTTTTGGTCCATTTACATATTGGGGTTTATTGTCCAATTACAGCTTCAGGTTATGAAGTCCCATCCTCCCAGTTTGCTCTCCTCAACTTGCTGTTATTTATACATTTTTGGGCCTGAAGCTGCAGCGGTGTCCTTGGTTCTCAGGCTGGAAAAGGGTTGTTTTGTCTAACTACACCGTGAGGAGAACTTGTTAACACTGTATATGAAGTTCAGTGTTATATACTTATGCAGTACAGAATCTGGAAAATATGAAAGCTAAAACTTAAGGCATCATTCCCAACAGCAAGACTGACAGAGCAGTAGACAGTCCCTGAGTTCCTTCTTTAGACAAAGTAACTACTTAAGACAATTTAGACAAATTAGCAACACGTCCCTTGCTGCTTTACAGAACATCATATTTTCCAGCAATTAAAGGTGTCCTTGTAAAAGGAGCCATCCACTTCTCCAGGTGCCTGGGGTAAGTGATACAACTGAAAGGAAGCTATGACCATGGTCTTATCATCTGGATCATGTTTTGAGGGTTACTGGCTGGAAAATCTCATTGAGTCTGGCTGAGTCCAAAACTCTGGCATGTAATTATTTCTGAGTTGTAAATATTCGCCTAAATTTAATAGAGGGAGCCACAAATTGTTAGAACACAAATAGCTGGAACTGGATCTGCATATTTCTAGCAAACTGGCACCCGTGTTACAGACAATTATGTTAAACATACCAAGTTTAAATTTCTAAATTGATAGATTTTCAATCAGAAAACAAAAATATACCCAAATTTATAAAATGTGCCTATTATCTCTTATTAGTTTGTCCCATTGTTTTTCTCAGCAAACGATCTCTCTATAAACATGGGCTTCCACGTATGATTGCTGCCACTGGTACAAATAAGAGGTGGAATTTCACTAAGTAGAATTTTCACATTCCTTTGCACAGGTGACTATACAATCTGCATGACAATATAAGAATTTAGACTTACAGCTTGTGCAAGGCAATTAAGTAGGCAGGTACATTGTCTCAAGTGCACTGTCTGAGATAATTAATATAATACTCAGAAACTGTAACTTATCCTCTGAAAATGCAAGCTCTTCTGACTTATCTATAACTGAGAGAGGAGAAAAAACCACTCCCGTTCATAATAGGAATATTGTGGCATGAGGCTTGGTAACTTGTCCACCAAAGCAATAAATCAAAGAACACGGCAGCCAGATTTTTGAAGAAAGAATGTTTTCAGCTGGAAGAGAACTGTCCTTGACTTTCTTCAGGTAGATGTAAAACTATAATTCAATCACAAATATGAATAAAAAATTAAAATGTACATATAAAATAACTGTAGCTCTAACCTCAGAAATCAAAACATGGGAAAATGAGAAATCACTCCCTGTAAGATGTTGCAATTGATAATGGTGTTTCAAGATACAAGGGGATACTGTCAGCTCATAATTTAGAGAACCCAAAAATTAACCAGAAAAGCTCCTTTTAATGTCTGTTTTGTTTTTGTGCATGTGTATTTCCACATGCATGTGGATGAGGTTGCATGTGTGGCTTTCTGTTCTTTGCTACCTCTTATCTTTTTTTTTTTTTTTTTTTTTTTGCCTGCAAGAGCAACACAAACAAGGGGAGACTGACTAATGCACCTCAACCTGAAAGTTTCTCTCCAGGGAGAACGGCCTTTGCCCACACAGCACACCATTAAAAATGGTGAGGCTCCACATGGGAGCACAGGGCTTCCCACATGCAGCAGCCTGCAGGATCAGGGGAATTAATGATGCAAAATGTTGTCTAAAGCAGGCACATGACTAAAGCATAAAAAACTACATAGATGTAAAAGCTCAAGGAGCTTCTTGTAAATGTAAAATAAAAACAAAAAAGGGTTTTTTGTGCTGTTCTCCCACAAACATTCAATAGGAGAAAATCCCTTTTACTTGTTTGTCTGATCTCCAGTTAGTTATCCTTGAAGAGCTGTCAGTTTTCCTCTTTTCCCATGGCTACATCAATTCCTGCATGGTGTGCACAACACAGAAGGGAACTACTTTCAAGCCAGAATCTTGTCCCTATTAGAAATTTGCAACTGAGGAATTATGCAAGAAAATGGTGAATCCAGGTCATCCTCACTCTGGCAATCCCCAGCAGCTGCTATAGGCCCTGGAAGTGACAGTAGTCAGCCTTGAAATTTCTACAGCTATGTAATATGCCTGGAAGCAATCAAGCACACTCGATCAAGTATACTACTGAGTATACAGTTGGTATCATACCTATTAATACAGTGTAAATTCTGCCACTTGGCTGCTGACCCCAGCGAGCTCTTTCTTTCCCTTTCAAGGAGTAGCTGTGTGATCAATAACTAGAAAATCTGTTAGAACCAGAGAAAATTGTTTGCCTTGTGAAAACGGTATCACTCCTGTAAACATTTGCTTTTAAATAGCATGGACTGCAGCTGCATCCTAGATTGAGCAAGCCAGCAGAAATTGCTCACCCTAGTTTGACTTGAAAGGGGCAGTCATTTCTACTTCTATCAGTCAGCCTCAAACTTGACCCCTCTCCCACCCAACTTATGGTCAACACCAAGGGATTGCAGGATCAGGATCATTAAGCAATGCTGAATGGACAAGTCCTAAAACAAAGCAGAGGGACAGTCAATTGTAGGCAGAATGCAGCAGATTTATATCCACTAGGTGAAAGAAAAATGACTCCTAAATGGGCTGGAGCAGCTGTGAAACTAGTCTGCCACAAGCAAGGATGAAGCATGGGAGTCTCAGAGAAGAGCCTCTTTGCTTTCCAGCTCTAAAAGCAATTACCATAGATAAAAGCAAGTTCTTGGCAGGGCAGGCAAACTGACAGGGCTCAATTCTTAAACAGCAATCTGATCCCAGGAGACCTCCCAGATCACTTACAGACCTACCATCACAGCACCATTACTGACTGAAAATATGACAACAGAGTAGCAGTGGGAGAGACTGTCCCTTCAAATAAACTGATGTTGTCCAGAAGAAGAGGCAGTAAAGAGAGGATTCCAGTGTAAATTACTGTCCTCAGTGTACATGTTAGGGAAAGCAACACAGTCAGCACTGGTAAGAGTAAGCTTCAGTTCTGCAAATCAGAAAGTAAAACTCTCAGGCATTTAAATTCTTAATTGGATCCCCTTTTAGTGTGCTAAATCTGATTGTGATTAGTGTTCAGTAGTTAATTTCACGGATCAGAACAATTGTTCCATAATCTCCCAAACATGATTCTGTAAGGCCTAAAGCTGTATTACATTTTTGCTGTAAGCACAAACTAATATAATTTTTAATAAAATATGAAATAATAACATATTACATTCTATGGAGAGGCAATTATTTGGTCTAGTGGTAGGCATTGATTTATTTAAAAAAAAATCAGAGAAAAGCCCAAGGTTAAAGTGAGGCGTTAGAGGAAGACTGGAGAAAATACAATATCTTTCATTCTCTAAAAGAAAGTTTTGAACTATGTGTCTCATGAGCCATGACAGAGAGCAAAAGCCGAGAAGATAGAGCAGAGCAAGAAGCTGGACACTGAAGAATGGAAAGATGTATGCTTATTATTACTTGGAGAGACAGGTGAAAACAACAAGTAAGTGAACAAGCAAGAATTAAAGATCAAGAAGATGCAGTTAAAGCTGAAGTGGTAGCAGGTGGCCAAGCTGCAAGAAGGGAAAATAAAGAAACCCTACTTCTGAAAAAAGCAGACAAATAACATAAGTTTACAAAAAGAAGCCCTCACAAATAAAACTTTCAGTATGTGGATGGCTGGAGTCAGAAGTATAGAACTCAACAGGGAAAAGGTTAAAGGCATTGTGTGGTAACTCTTCTGCTGATGGTGCAGTTCCTTGGATCAGGAGACCTTACTGCAAAGTCCAGGCAAGCTTAGGCATGCATGGGTGCATCATGATCACCAGGGGTAACTGAGAAAGCATTAATAAGTACAAATACTTGAGCTTTCCTTGATCTAGCATTAACCAATTTCAGATCCATCTGTTCCACTTTGGATTGCAGCCTGAATGTCTCATGTTAACTTCATATGCTTCTAAATTGCCATCAGTTGTATCTTTCATTAAATACTGTTCATAATTCAATAACCATCTGGACAGAACAAGGGCAGTGTTCTCACTAATTTCAAAAAGCCTGCTTAGAGAGTGGGGCATAGAAGATCTGATCCCATGCCCCTAAATTCACTCCTAGGTTTAAAGAACATTCCTTATACCATCTTTCTGTGCCCAAATGAACAGTGAAACATTTAAACATAATAAAAATGTGCTTTAAGCAAATAAACCAAAGGCTTGTAAGCCAAATTTTATCATTTGTTAAGCAGTTTCATGACCCTCAGAGCCCCCTCCCTAAGCAATGGAAATTTGAGGCAAATAAAGAACAAATCATGTTTCCAATAAAGAAATGGGAGGTAGAGAACTGATTTAAGACGACAGGATTTGATCAAGTGAGTTAGTAGGAAAACAAAACAGTCTAGCCTCCTTTTATGGTTTACTTTGAGCCTGTAGAGCCATCTCCATTTCAATTCCCCTCATTAAGGAGTTTTCTCATTTTCAGTTTCTCTCATTAAAGACATAAAGTTTAAAAGGTGTCAAATAACTGAAAGAAATTGTGTTTGTACAGTGAATTGAAATCTAGCAGCCTCAAGTTTTGCCCTCAATTACATCCACATGAACATATTTGTAACTTTGGTACTAATTGCAAGTACAGATGGTTTCAAAGTCATTTATCTGCAGCTTTTGGGATTTATCAAAAAAATGAAGGTAAAGTGGCAGGCTGAAGTCACAACTCTTGGTTTACTCATGTGTGTTATCACTGATCACCAGCAGAAATAAGCTTGAATTTCATGATACTGAATGAAGTCATCCTAGCACTGAGCTGGAAACGAAGCACCAGTTGTTTCAAAATTTCCTCCACACAGCACTATAAAATGATGTTCAAATCAATAACAGTGAGTGAAACAGTAAAATTTATTCTATTCTTTTGGTTGCATTGTAAAAAAAAAGTCATATTGAGATGAGCTGGAAATGTTTATTTGGACATCTTTTGCTGTTGACCAGCAGTCCATATAAATTATGCAAATTCCCCCATCAGCCCATCTTCCACTCTGTCAGTGAACCTTTCCTCTCCTCTGCTCCTTTTCATTCCTCTCCTTCTTCTGTTCCTCTACTGTGTCATCATCAACAGTAAGACACCTGCAGTTTAAGATTATATGTGACTTTAATCTGTCATTTTCTTTAAAAAGTCTGTGTAGTCACTTGTCATCTAGATCCAGTAAACTTATGTACATGTCTTTGAAAAAAATTCCCTTAACACAGAAGGTGAACATGCACTTTTTGCTGAAAACACCTCAGAAGCTTACAGACTCCCAGGAATACTAGTCTGCATACTCCTCTCTGCGAAAAAAAAATGTTTTTGGATCAAACAAAAGCTTGAAAATACTTACCTCGTAAAATATTAATCAACAAGATAACAGGAGAAGTACCATCACACATGCTGCTTAGAGTTTCTAGCCTAGTCAAAAGAAGAACAGATGAAGGTGCTGAGAGAATTGAATTCAACAGTATTCTGAAATAACATTAAGTTGAATTCTGCAAACTTTCTTAATGATCAGTGTAGCTTGGCTTTTTTCTAAATACCCTCCACTAACTCAAGTAATAACTAAGAATGTAGGATTAAGTAAGTCTTTAGTCAAAGTCAACATTGCTCTACCTTTTGCCTCCAGAGACATATTTACTTTTGTTGTTAATGAATAGCTTAGTGTTATTTCTATTTAAATATTATGTATTGCCTACTTCTTCCAATTTTTATTTGCTCCTTTGAGCATCTGCAATTTAGCACTCAGACTGGTACCTACATCTTCAGTACATCAGATTTTTTTTTAAAAAAGTCACTGTCACTGTTGAATAACACTTAATCAATAAAACCCCATTTCCTAAACCAAAAAGTCATACCTGAAGCCCCTTCCAAACAGTCATGGTTGATTTTAAAACCCTGCTTACCACACTATTTATGTCCTGCATGCATAGAAGGAGTCCTGTCTGTCACTGTCATTTAAGAGCAATAGGCATATGCCAGACTGACAAGCATATTATTCTTTCTAACCCTCTAAGTTCATGGAATCCCTTTGGAAAGAGCATGATCAACAAAGGGCTTCCCTGGAGGATTAATTTTTTCTTATTTTACCCTTTTTGCATGAATTATCTCTGCAGTGTTTTTTATGCTCTGGAGTTCCTATTTATTCATCCGACCAACTTGTGGGTTATATGGTGCATGTGTGCAAATGATCCTCTCACTTCCCATTTCTGAGCAGAATGTGCAAATGCTTATGTTTGCAATGGCCCTTGCACAAATAGTGCCTAAATTACATTCTGCCTCTTTTTCCTTTCTGTGCTTACTATCGTTCTGAAGAAGGAGTAATAGTAATCTGGGGTCTTCAGTCACTAAGTTTTATTATAGCAAACTATAATATTTTCTGTCTTCAAGTCATATCAGAAGAAGTACTCATTTACAGCATGCTATTGAAGAAGCACTTGTTTGTACCTAAAATTTTGTCTGGTTTTCCAGTCACATTAGAATCTTAGAACCATAAGATTTTTGGATTGGAGAAGACCTGTAAGGTCATTGCATCCAACCATTAACCTAACACTGCCAAGCCCAACACTAAATCATGTCCCTAAGCAGCCCATCTACATGTCTTGTACATACCTGCAGGGATGGTGACTCCACAACTTCCCTGGGCAGCCCAGCTGGCCTAATGAATGCTGTAGTCTTTTACTGTTAACTCAGTCCCCCCACGAAAGGGGCTTGTTTCAAAGAAGAAAAATATTGCATTTAAGCTCCAGTAAACTGTATCAACTGTTCTCTGAGTAAAACTAAAACATGGCATGGTTTTTCTATCTTCTATATCACCTGAGAAATTCTCTGAGCCTCGAGCAGAAGATTTCAGTGTGGAAAAGATCACTCAGTCTCAGGGGTCCCACTCCCTGGGGTCCCAGTGTAGTGGCTCAGCTGTTTCCATAGCTACTCAGGTGGCAGTGGCTCTCACAGCCTCTCTGCTCTGGGAAAACCCTCATGGTTTTGGGACCTATGCACCCCCTGGGTATGGACCCTTGAGAGCACTTTCCCCTAGATCACCCAGCCCTGATGTTGCAACTACTGGTCTGCTTTCTTCTTTGTACACCTTTGGAAAGGGAAGAAAGGCTACTGAAGCTCAAGCACTCCAAGTATTTGGTCCTTATTTTGTGTCTACTGTTAAACAGTGGACAGAGTTTACAACAGTGTCCCAAATGGAAAAGGAACATCGGCTTCAGTGCTCCTTCTGGTCATACCATGATTGAGGTGGACAAAAGCACAGGCATGATTTAACCCTGACCAAACTGTAACCTGTAACTTCTACAAAAGCTACTGACATAAAGCTTTGTTTTAGCGCAGATTTGGCAAAATAAAGATGACCTTTTTTTTTTTTTTTAAAATATCAAACTACTTCTCCTTGTTTCTGAATTATGCAATACGGATATTTTAGCTTGTGAAGTTACTGGCAGTTATCACTGCTCTTTGTACAGCTAAGAGGCTTTAGAGGCTAAGGGTGGTGGGTTGATTCCCCAATTTCATGGAACATTTAATCTGGCAACCAATTCAATATTGCTAGAAAGACCACAGCCTGGTTTTCAGACTTGGAAAAGTGGATACAAATGCCAGATACATTACACAAGGTTGTACATCACCTAAATTGTGAAACAAGTGTCACATGTATAGACTCTGCCAGCTGCTGACTTGTTTTCACTGTTCAGTATGCATTTGGTCTGAACGAGGCAGCCCCATTACTTTATGTTTACAAGCCTCTGTTTTGTAGCAGGTTGAAGTCAAGGACGTAAAAATCAAAAATATAGTATCTTACTTTGCTTTGGACATAGTGAAAATTGCTTTAAAGAGAAGCTCATTCTGCATGTGTAAAAATGCAGATTGAATATGGTTTTACTTTGTACCTACCCAAGTTTTAATACTGCTTGTATATTTTAAAACACAAAAGATGTAGAAGTGCAGGCCTTATGTAAAATTCATCACAAATCTTCAAAAGAGGTTGGATATGGCCAGTGATGAATGATATTCCATAAAGCATTGCATGACTATTTTTAACATAGCTCTCATACATAATTTCTCCTGCACTGACTTCCCAGCAATAAGAACATGTTAAAATACAAGCCATTAAAAATGACAGGCCTCCATATCTCCACTTAAGCTTTGCAGGACCCCTCCTCACTTGACTTCATATGAGAAGTAAATAAAAACAAGTCATGTGGACAACTGAACCACCCCAGCAGCTTAGCTCCAGGCATCTATTTGTACTAATCACTACTGCATATTCCTGGTGAATGAATGCTAATTTAAAAGAGCCCAAGCAATTCAATTGCATCACTGTCTTCACCTTTACTTTCCCTTACTGGGCAGTAATTTCCCTTTAGTTGAGATCCTAAAGGTTGTGTCCTCTCCACAGCAATATCAGCAGTCATTGTGGACTCTAACACTCAGGTCTAGTATTCGCAAAACGCCTTTTTCCTTTTTTTTTTTTTTTTTTAAGCCAAAATTTCATTTCTCCATCACTTTCATAAAAGAACAACTTTCTTTTACCTTCTACCTCTCTAAAGTTGTTTATTTTGGCACCCTCTTCATTTTTCATCCACTACCTCCACTTTTGTCCTTCACTGTAAGATAGATGATAAACGGCCCATGCATCAGTACGCATTGGCTTTCATTCCCAGTTTTGCCCACTCACTTTATGCATCACAGTATTATCTGGGATTTCAATAAAAGCTAGGATCCATCTCCCCCAGGCCATATTAAAGGCAGGCACGAAAGAATCCATTTGCAGGCATCGTGCTGCAGTACTGGCCCCCCTGTTACAAATGGGAACAAGGAAGAGCCAAAGTAGAACAGATAGCAATGAAAACAGTAAGTACTTCTCCCAGAAAAGCTTAAGGTGCACTTCCTGACTTCAGGTTACACACCTCCCCAATGCATTGGGTGACTTTGCTGCAGCTTTGGCTATGTGTGAGATTGAGTTCTGTCCCCTGTGCCTTTGCTAGTCATGTTGCCAGCATGTTTACCCTCCTATAAAATGGAATAGTACCACACTGGATGCTGTGAGCCTTAGGTAAATACGACACTTTTGAGATCCTTGGCAAAGGATTCTGAAAATGAATTCTTCATCAGAAAAAAAATTATTTATTAAAAGGGTTAAAAAGGATTGTAATTAACTGCCCAGGGAAGTGGCATAGCACTTAGTGCCAAGATTTGGTTGACATGGTGGTGTTCAGTTAACGGTTGGACTCGATGATCCTGCTAGTCTTTTGCAACCTTAATGATTCAACGATTCCAACTTGGTGTTACCTGTGTTTTCATTGCATACTCTGGACCTGCAGAATCAGTCATTGTCATCCTGTGTGTAGATACTTGGAAGTGCCTCTTCAACCTTCCTATTTGCATTGAAGGGATATTAGAAAATATTGCCTCTTGGAAGCCCAAGCACTCAGTGGGAACTCCTACCCCCCCGCGCCTCCCAAAATGACTCGGTGGATTCCAGCCTCCTCCCTGGGCAAACAGCGGGTACGCACAAGGACAGGCAGGATGCTCACAGCCACCGACCCTCATTCGTACTAGGAGCCAAGGATGAACACAAAGCACAGCTTCCCCTCACTCCACGGTGGAACTCCTAGGGCAGGGGAGCGGGCAGCGAGCTGGGCGGGTCCCCGCATGGAGGCAGACGGGCAGCGCTCCGCTCCTCGATCGTTCTCCAGCTCTCCCGTCCGGCTCCCCAGGCCCCACCGCCCTCAGCCTGCTCCGCCACTCGCTCTCGTCCCCGGGAAGTCCCGCCCCGCTCGGGGCGGTCGCGGCTCTCTGCCAGCCGGGGCCCTGCGGGGTGCGGCGCTGCCGGCGGAGGGCCCGGCCCGCGCGGTGAGCGAGCGGGGTCTGGGCAGCGCCTGCGGAGCCGCTCCGCGACCTCCCGCGGCCCAGAGCCGTGCCGGGCTCGCCCTTGATGCCCTCGGCCCCACGCGGCTCCCGGGCCGGGAAACTTCGCCCGAGTTGGGGGGCGAGAGCGGCTTTCGCTCGCACCGCTGCTGGCCCGAGAAGGCCCGATGCGGGAGAGCGGGAGGCGGCTGGCGGTGTTCGGGGCTGGGGCGGGCGGGNCGGGAAGCGCGGGGCTGTGCCGGGCTTGGGCAGCGGGTCAGGGCAGCGGCGGGCCCGGGCCCGCCGGTGCAGCCCCGGCGGAGGGGCGGCTGCGGGACGAGGGGCAGAGGTGGCCGGGACGGCGGCGCTGGGTCAGGCAGGGCTCCCGCGGGGGTCCCGCGGCACGTATGGAGTGCTGGAGTGTGAGGGGACGGGCAGCTCCTCTCTGCAAAAGCGTTTTACAGCACCAGATGATAGCTACCAACCGAGTAAGCCCCGAGCTCAGGCGGCTTCACTGTGTGAGTGCAGCTATGCTGCTATTATTAGTGCTGGTATTTAATATTTGTACAGCCATAACAAGTTAAATATTGGAACTACGTCCTCTCTAGTACTCCTCTCCCGACAGTTCCCGAGGGTGTCTCTGTGAAGGAACAAATGCCTCTATCCAAAACTGGGACCTTCAGAGCCTGCCTTCAGCTGCCTCTCCATCTGGAAGCATCAGCAGCCCTCTGCAAGATGCTTCCAGAGCTGCTTAAGCTTGTCAAGGCTCAGCAGCAAAGCTCCAGACTTGCCTGTGTGCCCTGTTGGGATCCTACACCATGCATGTTCTCGGTGGCCTGAGGCTTGCTGCCCGTTCTAAGACACAGCTGCGGGCAGGTTCCCTGCTCCCCTGGCACCGGCTCGGGGAGCTGCGGAAGGGAGGCTGAATCTGAGAGAGGGAGGTTCAGCTCCCCCTGCCAAGTGTGCTTCAGCACGGTGGCAATGCCACTGCTGGGCAGTGGCCTTGGGTTTTGGCAACCCCTCTACAGCAGGTCTTGTGTTGTGGTTAGTTTGGTCGTAAGTGGAAGCGTACAGGTCCTGTTGGCGAGGAGCTCTCAAGAGCCTAGCAAGTACTTGAATGTATATATGATCTCTAAGATACCTGTAAACATAATTCTTCTTTTTTTTTCAGGTGTCTGTTGTTAAGGGTGGTATCTTCTGTATGCTAGAGGCTTGTGACAGTTCTTGAATGAAACAAATTTTTAGCTGGAGGTCACTTACTTTTGGGAAATTTTGTTTTACTTGTGTGGAATTCCCTTCTGCTTTACACTGGATACATTATTCAACGTCCTCTGTCATAATATGTTCTGTAGTGTTTAAAGGTTGTTGCCTTCTTTCTGCTGCGGGCTGTGTTTCAGTGATGGGTGAAGCAATGCTTCTAATAAGTAGTTTTGTATCATTTTGTCAGGTACTTTGGGATTGTTTTATGAAAGACTACATAAGTGTCATTTATTATGAATGCCTTTCATGTTTTGGAATTTACCAGACGTAATATTTGCCACACTGTCACCATCATCACGTTCATTTTCATAGTTATAATCAAAGGTGGCAACAATGGCATTCAGATGCTTAATTGTATTTCATGTAGGTAACCAGTGCTAATTTATTAGATTAGTGCATGGTGCAGCGGGAACAAGTGTCACAGCTTCCCTCTGTGGTTAGGGAGCCATCAGCTTGCTTCTCACACATAAAAATCAGTATATAGTGAAGCATATGGCTCCAGTGCGTTCTGTGTTTATTAAAGGACTATGGCTCTGAACATTCTGTGAATTTTTTTCCTTATTTCACTTGATGTAGATCTAAAATGTTTTTCTCATCTTTCAGGACTTGAAATACTGAACAAATTCATTTTTTAGTCAGATGAAACCAAGACTTTTTAAGGTTCATGAAAACAGTGAGGCTTCTGCTTGCATCAGACTGGCCACCTGCCTGGTATGGGGGAATTAGAAACCTAAAGTTCAAGTCTCTGGTTTGATTCAGAAGAACTCTTTTACATTTTCTGCATTTCTGGAAAATTGGATTTCCAGCTGTATTGGATGGAAAGGGGAGTATCCCATCCCTCTAGTTCTAAGAAGAAATTACATCTTCTCAAAACTGGTAGGGTAGGTTTTCTGCCTCAATGTCATTTTTCTGGTCACAAATTAAAAATTCTCCTCAGAATTTTCTAAGCAGTAGCCATGTCTTTGGTCTGATAGTAATATGCATGTTGGTAATAATCCAAGAAAAGCATTTTATCCTAACAATAGTGGGAATATGTTTCGCAAGTACTTAACTACTCAGATAAAAAGGAAGTAAGAAGAAAGACCACCACCATCATCTCTTAGATAACAGCTTTACGTAAATCACAACTTTTTACTTGGATCTCAGAAATGTAGAATCACTCTTCTCAAATATATGTTGAAACCCTACTTTTTTGTAGCCAAAACCACAGGATTTTTCTTGAAGTAACTTCTGTGGAGAAGGTATAATCAAAGAACAGTATGTTACCTGCTGAACTGCTCCCTTTTTCTGCTCTTTTGGGGTCTCACCTCTTTCCTCAAAATGTAAAAGGAGAATTGTTTTATCCCACAGTTGTCTTTGCCCTGTCCAGAGTCACTACAGTGAGGATTAGTGATCAAATGAAAGGAATGTACGTCTTTTTTTGCTGTGATTGTATACCTTTTGGCAGATGGGTCGTTTTCAGACGGGTCTGGAAATCTTCAACTGCTTTTAATGCTTGAACTCTGGTGTTCTGTAAACTTTATTGCAGGACTTTGTTCTTTGTTGTTCACTTTAGACTGGGTAGCCAGGATTTTTTGAAGAACAGGTAATAGTTTCCAGGACAAAAATACTGAGTTTGTATCTTCTTTCAGAAATTCTTTGATACAAAAAGGCAAAACAGTGGCAGAGTTCTGTGTCCAGTTCTGGTTAAGACTGAAGCAATACCTGGAGAAGAAATAGAAGGACATGTAGGAGACGTGACAATTTTGTCAGCTTGTGTGTGTTGGTTGTTCCTAGTATTCCACTGTTGTACCCAGTTGGGGGTAAGAACTTAAAAATAACAGGAGTTGTATAAGCTAGAGGTTGTTGACTCTGACCACTGACAAAGCATGCAGACTGTAAAGGCAGTCTCTGAGGTAAAAGATGCTCCTTGAGCTACACCCATCAGCTTTCAGCTTTCCCTTGACTCACATTCACTTTTCTTGTCTGGGCTCATTTCTTTAGAGCAGAAGTGGACCTTGAGAAGGACATACAACTTCCATTTCCTGACACAGTCACAGAGAACAGTCACAGTCCAAAGGCTTTTCTCAGGGTATTTTTTGCCATTAGGTCTTCAGATTGGTTGCAAATTTTGTGATACAGTTGTTTGCAGTAGTGGGACATTGAATTTAGTTCTGTGCATCTAAACTCATCACTCCCTAGTAAAGAAAGTGGTTTTCTGGACCCTCCTGCTTATTTCAGTTGCTTCAGTTTGTGATATTGAATGAGAAACTAAACCAAATCCCCATGGTCTGTTCCACCATGCATGGCTTTACAGGTCTCAGTGGATCAGTGACTGGTCTGTTCTGTGGCAAAGCTGATGCTGGGGTTCCTTTATCTGAATTTTTCTAGATAGTAATGTTCAGTCTTGATGAAGAGGTGGTCATGCATATCACTCATCCATTGCTTAGATCTGTGTGGTGCATTTCTGCATGTAAACATCATAGAGTGATTTGCTGTGGCTCTGTAGGACTGTACAAGTGAGTGATAATGCTACCCTGCATGCTTACTGAAATATTTAAGCTCATGTGAAAATACGTTTATGTTACCTTAAGTAGAGAGAAAACCAATGAAAGTCAATGAGAATAACAGCAAAGAGTGGAGCTGAATGTATGCTTGTTTCAAATTTGAAATTTAGAGGGAATGAAGGCTAGATAAGCATTCCTGAAAAGGAAACTCTTTTTCCTACAAGAAAAGAGTTGTCCTAGCAAGAAAAGAGTATGTGCTTGCACCCCAGAACCCTTGAGAAGTGAATGTGAGTCCATTAAGTCTTAAGAATATGAATGTACGTATCAACATGCAGGACTTAGCTCATATTTGCATATAGCATAATGTGACTTCAGTTCTGATTTTTGGCCTAAAAACACTATGTGTGCATGTAAAATATAATTAATGTAATGTTTGACCCTGGAGGAGAATTTTTATCTGACCTTTTATCAGGAGTAATTTTGGAAGCTGCCCAAAATGAAAAATCCCCTGAAGTTGTTCTAAAGAGATGTTAATGAGAAAACACTTAGGGGTATGCTGGTCTCAGATCTCTCTGAGGAAGAGAAACTTCAATGTGACTTTGCTCAGAGAAGCCTAGATTTTGAGACTGTTATCTGCACAGAAATAAGGTAAAATAGAAGTCTGACTATTCTGGTCACAACAGCTAAACTTTAACCAAATTGGAGAAAAATTGTGCAAAGTTCTGTATAAGAGGTGACTTGGACTCTGCTTCTTGGGGCAAATCACACATGCTTGCTTTGATCCCCAAGGTTTGTCCACCCTGTGAGACTGGTACGAGACACCGCGCTTGTCCTGGTGTGGCAGTTCAACTGTAAGGAAGCAATCTGATTTAGATATGCCTGGCTCAAAGCCTGGCTAGAGCCAGAACAGGACCCTCAAGCCATGCAAAGCTGGGAGGTCTGTCTGCCACGAGCTGAGCCACAGAGGGAACATGCTGAAAGAATTTTCTCCTTCCTTTCAGGTGAACATTTAAAAGCTTTGCTTCTCGCTTACCCAGCTCCTTATCTGAGTGTGCTTTTCAGAGGTTCTGAGGGCAGGGGGTTAATATATTGGCCTTTCCCGTATGTGTATTAGTGTCTACATTTCTCTTAAAATTTAAGTGACTTTGCTTTTAGATTGTGGAACATTGACAATACCACTCAAGCAATGTAGCTGCTGTGGAGTGTGTGTATCTGCATATTTTGGTGGGACTCCTCTTTATCATACTTGGATTATATAAGGCTTGGCTAAAGCTTTCCTAATTCTTTTTCATAGCACATACTGTAACCTTATATAAAGTCTTACTTCTGGTTTTCCTTCTCACTTCTGTAGTGTAAAGGTTTTTGGTTGCTCAAACCATATATAGAAAATTTAGTGAAAAGCAATATTTAGCATTACTTTAAGCTTGGCCTCTTAAGGAAATATGTTTTTGAATGGTTTGGGGACCAGAGGTATGTTACTGAAGGCCACAGCATTAACGCACTATTCTGAGTATTTCCAGAATAGTGTGTTTCATTAAAAAATGTGGCAAGGTGGAGTAGATGATGCTTTTTAAATAATGCCCCCAAGGGTTCTCTAGGCTTTGAGTCTGTTGGCCAATTTCTACCCAGTCAAGAGTTTACACATCTGGAATGGTGAGGTTTGTATGCATGCTGCATGAAGATACAGCCACCCAAAGGTGAGAAAGTGCAGGTGTCCCATGAAAGGAGGAGCTGCAGCATATGCTCCCGTGGGATTAGGCAGGAGTCTGGGTGGGAGACAGGCACCATAAGTGTTCCCTTCCTCTCTCATAAGAGCTTTATTCAAGGCATGAAAAATCTCCTGTGTGACATCATTCCTTAGGACACAAAGCCTTGAGTTAGCTTAAAGTTCAGCAAATCATGGTGCTCTCATAGCTCCATGTTGGGAGAGGAAAAAGACGACCTGCCACTTACGAAGACAGGAAAGAACATTTATGACATTATGAAAATAATCTATCACCTTCAGAGTAGAATACCTGCCATTTCTACAGGAGAGACAGGAGTTTTCACAGAACCCTCAATTTTTTCAGTACTTCCACACATTTTCAAATTTTGTTTCTTGGGCAGAGTAACCCAAAAGCAATATAAGGTGTTGTTATCTCATGTAACACAAACTAGTGATGGTGTGAAAGTGCCTGTGTAGGAGTACAGTGTCATAGGTCTTGGACACCTTTGCGGTGACTGGTGCACAGGGAATTGCTGGACTAAATGACAGGTGAGTCTGCATCTGTCCTGGAGCAACTGCAAGTTCTGTCCTCCTGCTGCTCTCAGCTGTGGCAAGCTCTGCTCCACGGCCCAAGTAGCTGTGCTTCCCTGACAACATGCATGAGCAAAAAAGCCATACTTACTGAAATCCATGTCTGAGGGAGTGCTGGGTTGCAGGCATATTTGCACCGTAATTAGCACTCGTGAATATATTTTTGAAGAAGGTAAAGTAGATCTGGCATCCATCCATTGGAGAGGTTAGAAAGCTTGCTTGTCTGGTGGGGAAGAGGAAGGACTGTGTGGGCAGTATTTAGTTCCTTCCTTTCTGTAAACCTCTACAGGGTTGGCAGAAACATGAGGGAAGAGAAAAATAAGTTAATTTTTAAATTCTTCCTGACATGGTCTACATGTGTTCTCTTACCCTCTGCCTCTCTTCTTTTGTCTTGCTAACTTTTTCCCTTGTCACAAAATGTTTACATGTGGGGAATGGTGAGATAACACAGCATAGACTAATAGTAATTTCCTACAGGTGTGTCACATATTTCTAATTAGTGGCTTTTCCATGCTCTGTAGGGGTTGCTCAAACTAGAATTGAATATTCAAAACATTTCATCCATCTGTAAATATATAGTGAGCCTGTGCTATGTCACATTTTCCAGGGCTGTGTGGTTATAAAGGAAAGACTCACTTAAAATGGTCTTGATGCAGCCAGGGCAGCCCTTGTTTCTAAATGGCAGCTGTGTTTAACTTTTTCTGGATACAGTTAATACCCATTGAGCCATTCTTTTTGCTTTTATTTTTTTGTAATTTTATGTCACAGCAATCTGCATTTAATGTTGCTCTAATCTCACATTGTAATGTAACGACAATGAAATGCTTCTCACACTGGTCTACAGAGAATCCGTGCTAATGCCATTAAAATGTGCTTACCGAATCAAAACAAATGCAGAATTAGCATATGGAAACTGTGTTTATGTGATTATAATGTTTCAGCAATATGAGATTACTGTAGGAAGCAACTAATCCAAACCTAGGGGGACTTCCCATTACAAGGCCATTAAAATGACACAATGACTGAAGCACGCGTTTCAGATGGGAAAAGCGGAAACATAAATCTTGTCATCAGTATTCAGGCAAAACATCTATTGAACTCCGTGAGTTTTTGCCAGAGTCAGGAATGCAGCACCATGACCTTTTTAGTAGCAAGTCTCTTTTTTCTTAACAGTACCTCTAGGAAAAATATTTACTTCACCAGGATTTGATAGGTGGCTAATGGTGAGAGTTGTATTTTATATACCATACGGTTGGTGGTTATAATGATTTGTCCAGAGTTTATTTAAAAAATTATAAGGTAGTGTTTCATGGCTTTTGTGAGATAATTCAAGTTTGGGGTATATCTTAAAGCAATTTTCTCATTTTTTACTCTGAATTTGTAATTTTCAGGAAATGTAATTTATTTCTCTCTTTATACGGCACCCAGAGCTGAGAAGTCTTTGTCTGTGCAGGAGCTCCTTGGCAATACTAACACATAAATTAGCGATTTTCAAAACCAAAATAGCTGTTATTGCCAGATATGAACCTACCTATTTATCTTCTGTTGTAGGAATCAGCACATTTTCCCATCCCCTCAGACTGGGTTAAGATTAAGGAAACATACTTCACATATCCTATGTGGAGCCATCTGAAATATATTTGTCTTGTTCTGAATCGTTTCTTGGCTTGCTCCTTAGTCCATGGAAGGAGGATAATGTTACAGAAAGTGACCTGTCCTGTCCCATTACAGGCATTCAAAATAAGCTGGATGAATTGCCTATAGATATGTCCTGTCATCTCCACTATGAAAATGGTCTAGATGATTGTTCTTTAGTAGACATACATCATTTAAATGGCTAAATGAGGTGATATGAATGCAGTCCTTGGTGTATGAAAGAAGAAACTTTTTCAAAAGAAAGTTCTGTGTAAAACACAGCATGCAGGTCGTAAGTAAAGCACACAAACAGTGATCCCTGTACTAACATATACATGCTTATTCAATTTAAAAACTATTTGCACCTAAAATCTGTTTTAAAAATGCATAGTTCTGATTCCATCAAGTGGATCTTCTTAGGGATAGTGTATCATAGCATAATCTTCATGTGAATGACAGTAGGGAAGACATCAGGACAGTGGTTTCAAAAGTAATTCCAGTCGCAGGTTGTTGACTGTCTCTATTTTTTATGGTTCTTTTATTAAGAGTGGTGGGTTTCTAAATCTGTGTTAGCAAGCATTATTAACAGGCATTAATATTAATATATTTTTCAAGATAAAATTAGGCCTACTTTAAATGCTGGGTCAGTTTCCATTTTTTTGATGCTTCTTATATTTATAAAAATCCTTGGCTTCAGTCAAAAGGTTCTGTAAATTCTGTATGTGAGCTGTAATCTGAAATCTAGGGTTTAAAACTCAACAGGTTGGTGTCTGCTACAAGGGAAACCTGGCACAGGAACTGGTAATTGATTTGTGTCAAGTTTTATCCAAAGAAATTAAATACTTGTATATTTAATTCTATATAGATTTGGTTTGCTAACTTATTAAATGGATTGGAAAATTGTTGGTGAACATGGGGAAAGAAGTGTGGATCCAATGCAGAGGGTGGTTATCACTCTGTGCTGTCAGGATTTTACTCAATGCCAGAGTGTAGGTATTTAACATTAAAAAAAAGAGGAGGGGGGAGGGGCAAAAAAAGAATCAAAGGTAATGCTTAGAATTATGTCAGTTACTTTGCTGTGCACATAAGAATGACTCAGATCATTGAACTTCCTCCAAAATAGTGAGTTGCTCTATATAGAGCACCAGCGTTTTTCAAGGATGGAATTAATGACTGCTTAATTGAATTGCAGCTAGGAGCAGTTTCTGACTGAGACAGGTATTTTGCTTTTAATTATTTGCTCAAGAATAATATTTTCTGAAATCATGCACTTCTTAATTTGTTTGGAAGAAAAATAAATCATCCTATTAATCAGCCAGCAGTCTGTTCTATGAGAGTAATTATTCCTGTGCCTTCTCAAACAAGTTAACCTGCTAGTTCAAGAACAAAATTCATAAAAGAACAGTTCTTCCTAAGTCTGCTTTTACACAAGGCAAGTAAACATAGTCATTTCTCTTTTTTATGGATGGCCAACTCTTCCTATTACAATGAGCACCAGCAGTACAGACTTCACTGGGCAGGCAATAGCTGTCTGTTCCAGGGGCTGGGTCACTTTTGTGCTTTGGTGCTCTGACAGTGATGCTTCTCATGAGATCAAAGTATCCCCAAAGAGATCGTGACGTTCCTGTGCCCTTTGATATGTAGAGTTTAGTGCCCTTCAGATTTCAGTTTTTCTGTCATCCTGGTAGATTAACTTTAGCAGTTAAAAGGAAAATGTCCTCTGAGGGCTTTACCAGTAACAAACCCATGTTTATGACATTATTCACTAAAAGGGAGGCAGAAATGGGAAAGACCTCTCTCTTTAATCAATAATGCATGCTCTAGTTAGTCCTTTCCTCTGGACATGATTAAACATGTATTTTGTTTCATAACTGATGATTTTGGTTGACTAGGGATTTTAACTATATATCCTCAAGCCTTTATGACTAGCATCTGGAAGATCGAACATGAACTGGTTAGTCAGGACTACCCCCACTCCCAAAAGGAAAAAAAAAAACAAATCCCAAAGGGGAGAGCTGCAGTTAATTCTAACCTGCAGTGAGTTAAGCCAAACTGGCACAGGGCCTTTGACATGAACCAACTGTAGCCTCAGTGTTTGTCACTGCTCATTTGAAGTTTTGAGACGTAACATTGTTTCGTTGATGTTAAAGATGAATTAAACAGTGTCCGAGATGCTGAGCCACATATAAATTGTTAGATTAAGGTCTGTTCTTAACTGGTAAAATATTTGCCCACTGAAGCACTTCGGCTTCTCCACTGCTGTTTGTGGGCCATGCTCTATCTTTGGTGGCTGTTGGCAGCCTTAGAGGAATGGTCCTGGGCTGTTCCAGAGCTCCAGAACGCAGCTCTTAGGAGAACCTGAGCCCTGCTGAAGCCAGAGGAGCAGATTATTCACCCCTACCCCTGCATTCCGCATAGAGAGGGGCAGATCCCTTGTCCCAACACAGACAGCTCCCGCGGCATGTGAGGGGCACACTGAATCTTGGAGGCCAGAGATAAATCTACTGAACATACCAGTAAGGAATATTCAGCCTTGTTGCCAAGTGTGTTCATCTGGTGGCTGAAGCTGACAAAATCTGACAGCTGCTGAAGAGCAAAGAATCCTAAATGAACATACAGTGGTTTTATTAAATGGGAAACATTTATCTTAATGTGATACTGACTGCAGCACAATAAATGATGACAATTTCCATGTACTAGAATGTGATGTGTTTATGTTGCTGGAGTACTGATACAAGCACAGCTGGGTAAAATAAATGCCTTGTTTTTCATATTGACCACCCTGCTGCAAACAGCTTTTGGAAACATCCCAGCGAACACACACAGAGTGTAGGTACATGTGCAAGAGGGAGGAGGGATTTCAGAAATTGCCTGAGAAAACGCTGCTCTTTCTGAAATGTTTTTGTTTCCTTTCTTCTTCCTTCCCAGACTCCTTTAGGATCTATTTTTTTTTTCCCTTTGTTAAAGAAAAATGCCTTCCTTGAGCGGAAAAGTGCAGACTGTCTTGGGCCCTGTGGAGCCAGACTGTCTTGGCTACACATTGACTCATGAACACTTGACCATGAACTACAGCAGCTGCTTTTGTCCACCTTCTCCAGGCCAAGAGCCTTTGTCTAATGGGCCCATTGAGATGAAGAACTTGTTTTGGATTAAGCAAAATCCCTACAGCCATAAAGAAAACCTTCTTTTGTATCAGGAAACAGATGCTGTGAGGGAGGAGCTGCTGCATTTTAAAGCAGCAGGTGGTGGGACAATTGTGGAAAACACAACTACAGGAATTGGTCGGGATGTGAATACTTTGAAGAAACTTGCTGAAGAAACTGGTGTTCATATAATTGCTGGTGCGGGGTTTTATGTGGATTCCACTCATTCTGCTCAAACACAGGCCATGAGAGTGGAACAGGTAGGTCTTAATCATTGCTTCAGTGCCTCTGTCCTAAGAATCATCCCTGGGTAAGCTAAAGTTGGAGAGAAGTTCCAGTAAAATAGATGAAATACAGAGGTTCTCAGCGTAGAAAATGGGAACAGCATTACTGCTTGTGTGTAATAGCTGGAGCAGCACTACTTTCATGTGCTTGGCTTACCTGTCAGAATTTCCAGTTCTTAAGCTCCATTTTCTCAGGGATTTGTTATAATGCAACAGTAAAAGGAAAAGACAGTATTTCCTGTGTGGGCATTTGGTACACAACTATCTTGAGTTTTTTACTATTTTTTAAGGAAAGAGTTTATCCTTGCTACCCCTTTTGTCACTTTCTGGCTAATTGCTTCCCAATGAGTTTACCCAGCATTCTTGTAAATAGCATAATTAATTGCAATATTTATAGGACAATTGTAAACCTCTGCTCTAAGTGTTATAGCTCTCTTCTCTGTCATTTGTCCAGGCTTTTCAGGGCATAGTCTACATCAGCCTGTTTGTACGGTTACTAAGACAATGTGTTAATAATAACTGAGGTCCCCAGATATTCCTGTAATAATAAATATTTGTCTTTTATTAAGAAAATGTGGTGGTGAGGAGAAGAGGGAATGGAACTCTCCAAGGTAGGAGGCTGTGAATGTGTATGAATAGAGCTGACAAATTTTTTTTAATCAGTGTCAGAGTTTACAAATGAGTCAAATTAATTTTAAAAATCAGTGGTCAAAACTTGCGCAGTACTGCCAACAAACCTGGCCCAAACTGTACACAAGAGTACTACTTTTCCTAAATGTTCTTCTGTTGCTTGAAATACAAATAAATGCAAATAGCATAGACGCAAATATATTTCTCAAGGCAAAGGTTTCCTTTCTGTGTTTGCTGGACTAATAGAGACCCACAGATTTCCTGTACTCAGCACTTAGAAGATAGGCCATCATCAGTGCCATTTTGTGCTCTCAATTCTGAATGTATACTTAAGATATATGGCCTATTCTGGGAAAGAAAAACTAAAGCTTTTATAACAAAGTAGTTCTATGAAGAGATTCTGATGGTTTTTGTCTATGCATGCTCTAAAGCAGGCTAATTTTGATCCTGTAAATTTGTCAAATGCGCTTTGTTTTTGAAGTTCTGAAGTCAGCAGAGCCCCGTTGTTTTACATTGGCATTCCCATAAGCAGATTTTGCCTTAAACGTGTCTCTTCAGGATGCTTGCCAGAGTTTCTCCCTTCCCTATCTGAATGACAAGGTTTTCTTATTCTCTGATCTCTTGTTTTGCAAAAAATTACATTGAATTGTGTCTGGAGACAATGCAGGAGTGCAAGGCAAAGGTTTTGGAATAAACTTTTTTTTTAAAAAGAAAACCTAATGTCTGCCTAAATCAGAGTTCAAATTACATGTAGACCAGCTTTTTTGGCAAACCTGGACAAATGTGTGACTGGATACTGTTATATTGATTTGCTTCTGTGTTTATTTTGGTCTTAGTGAATGGCTAGCATAACATTAGCTGACAGAAACTAGATTTTAACTGCAGTGTTTTCATACACCCAGCTGTTAATTAAATAAGTTCAGAAAGACCTTGGGAGTATAACTAGCCCAGCGTCCATAGGCCAAATTTGATGCTATTTAACACAAATAGTAATAATAACCAAAAATCTCATTTTCCTGTTCTCTAGCTGACAGAGATTATTGTTGATGAGGTACTCAAAGGAGCAGATGGGACTAATATCAAATGTGGTGTGGTGGGAGAAATAGGATGCTCCTGGCCTTTGACTCCAAGTGAACACAGAGTGCTTCAGGCAACAGCAGAGGCTCAGTCACAGCTTGGGTGCCCTGTTATCATCCACCCTGGCAGGAACAGTGACTCCCCTTTCCAGATTATCCGCATTCTGCAGGAAGCTGGGGCTGATGCTTCAAAGACCGTCATGTCTCACCTCGACAGGTAAGGAGGCTGTTCTGCTGGGCTTCCTGCAGCATGGCCACAGCTCACTGGAATTTTGCAGAACTACACTGGGAAATGCTGACAGAGAATGTTATCCTCAAGTTTACTGACTTAAAAATGAGTGCTTATATAGAGCTTGATCTGCCCCCAGCACTTCAGTCAGGATCAACTTTAGATTTGGTAAGAGATTTTGGTATTTTAAATGCTGTCTTTGAAAGCCTGGCAGAGGAATTAGAAATAACTGTAGCCACGTTTAAAAAATGGGAATTCCATTAATTTGTATCCCTACACAAATCCCTGTATTTACAAAGCATTGGACACTGAGCAGGTGTCACTAAATTGGGTTGGAAGTTGCTGGGCCTCCAGTGTTTTTGGAAACGGGGTCATTCTTAATGGCCTTGCCAAAATCTCACAGAAGCTAATGGAGATTTCCTTGATGTGGCTGGAGTCTGGATCAAAGCAAAAGGTAGATTTTTAATGTTCTACGACCAGACTGAGGAAATGCTGCTTAAAAAGAAAGTAGTTGGGTTTTGGATAATTCATAGCACAGAACAGATAGTTAACTTTTAGTTTTCTCGAGAACAAAAACCAGGAGTTCCACATGAGGCATGGAGAGAAATTGGGATGCTTTTCTGTCTCCAGTTTAGAAATACAGCCTCTCTTACCAAATCAGTTTTGTATGACCTTGTGTTGCTCATGGTGAGCTGGAGTATGTCCAAGTATTGATTAGTTTGGCCAGTTGCTGAATAATGGAGACTATTTGTGGTCATATGATTCTCAGGAATTGGATTGTTTGCCCTCAGTGTGAATGTAATACAGGCAACAGCACTGTGCTCCAAATTTCTCATGGTTACAGGCTCTAAGAGTTTGCAAATTGAGCTACAGGTGTTTGTTATTCACACAGAGCTCCTTGTTTTACTTGGAGATTTTAGGAGCATAAAATTCATGCCATGAAAGCGTATTTGAATATTTGTAAATTACTTCCTTTTCATATTTACCTCGTTTCACTGTATCTGTAGCTGTATTTTTCACCCCTTTTTGAGGAAAACTGATTACTTAAATCTTTTTATGAAAGAGGACTGAGCAAGCTGCAGGTATTAGTACTTACATAGCCATTTTGATACAAGCTAAACATACAATTATGGCTTTTTGCCTGTTGTACACTGTTGTAAATTGTTGAATTAAGTAACTAATTGATGGAAATTAAGCAATATAAGTAGGAAAACAGAGGTGCAGTTTCAGTAACAGCCGCTGATGCACAATATGACATTTCCTTTTATCTCTTTCTATCATTACTTTCACACATTCAGGTTGGCACTTGCTGTAACATAAACTACTGTGAAGTTTGGCTTTGCAATGTGCATTTAACATTTTGAGTCTGCTCCAGTAAGAAAAATCCACGTGGGAGCATCCCAGTCCCTTAAATGTGAGATAAATTTGTACATAGCTCCATATTTCATGTCTGCCTTTCACATAGACAAGATGGTAGTTTTCCAGTGGATTTACAATTAAATGATAAAACTAAAATGCTAGCTAACATGTCTTGCAATTTAGCACCTTAGAACAAAAGGTAGCAGGTATCCACAGTGGAACTACGGTGTACTGACAGACCAGAAGCAAAAGGTATTGAGCCTCGGCTTGAGCCGTTTGTTAGGGGTTAAGGTTATAAAGGAGATCAACATCTTGACTTAACTCACTTGAGTAACTTTCGTTGGAAGACTCACAGCAACTGTTATGAATTTGGGGCATCATAACGGTTTGGTGTCTGTCCCCATGGTATTTATGGCTGAGGTCCAAATCACAGGGTTCTTCATCATGAGCTCAGGGCTGTTCAGGGACAGTGTTGCCCGAACTCCCAATTCCGGCTCAGAGATCAGCAATTTGCACTGGGAACTGCTGCTGTTGCTAAATCCTTGTGGCTCACAGTGGGACACAGTGGCTGAGGAAACTAAGCACTCTGCCTCTTCGTTGGGCTAGAACACCCAAAAGCATGACACTGACAATAGTTTTCAAAAGAAACTGTTCTGGCTGTGATTTTGAAATAGATTGTTGGGTGTTTTTGCACCTGCACAGGATTGAATACTCTCAGTGATTGTCTCCCTGTGTACCGAGCAGGGCTGGCTCTAAAATAATCTGTTCTTTTGCTCTGCACTTTGAAAACTCATTTGGTGATAAATGTTCGTCTCTGTAAACTGTAACATTTATTTTAAAATAACATTTTTTATTAATTACAGTTGGCAAGTCTTACACTCCTGCTGATGGCAGGCTTGTTTGAACATGGATTTTCTTTCTCTCAACCCATCTGTTCCTCCTACTTGATCCGTTGTTAAGTCATAATATTGAAATTGTGACATCAGTCATTTCCATAGCAACAGACTGTGATGTAATTGTATAAGGTAAAACTGCTTTGTGACATCAATATCTGCAATAATAAAAATTCCCCAACAAACTACTGCCCTTTTGGTTAACTGTGCTGCTCGTGTGGAAATTTGGTTACTTCTTAAAAAAAATAAATTGTGTAGCAGAGATAAAGATAAAATTGTATCATTTGAGTGTTTTTGTTTTTCTTTGAACAGCACATACACTTCGTAAAAATGGTTCAAAGAAAACCCAAAATATTCCAGAGAGCTCTTATTTCTGTTGCTGTTCTTTTCCAAATGAGTGACAGATGTTAGAAGCTTTGATCCTTCACTTTTCAAATCTGGTGCAAAGCCCATGTCCCAGATACTCACAGTGCCACTATATATTTTGCTGAGAGCGTTTCCTTAAGGCATTCTGGCCAGATCCCAGTGCAAACAATGATATATTGCTGTTCTAATGGCAATCTAGAAACATCACTGTACAGAATAGAAACTAAAGACAAAGTTGGATATTACTGGTGTGTGATGGATGAAACAAGCTCTGGATGAAGCTGTCTCCTGTAACTCTTTTGGGAAAGTAAATCTGTCTTGTGTAAGTAATCCAGTAATCCATTGTCTTTTTTTTTCTTAATATCAGTATGTATTAACCTCCTCCTTAAATGTCCTTCCTTGTTAGGTTGTCTGTTGAGAGGGTTAATGATATCAAAAGTAAGTAACTTTCCTGTTTCCGTTTAAAGATTATCATAGAGGTTTTCACTATTTCATGGGGCAAGAGTTGGTTTTGTTTTGGTATTTTAATGCATGAAATCCCAAATGAATGTAAGAAGGACAATGCTGTGTATCATCTTCAGTTGCATGTGTCAAACAGGAGTCCTGTTTTTCAAATGGGTGAATTCAATCTTAGATCATTTGTTTTTTGCCTTGCAAGCAGTTGGTCACAGAATACCTGTCCTCATACCATAAGATGTTTTATTTCTGTTACAGTGCTGACTCTGTGTTATATGTGTTCTGCAGGACCATATTTGATAAAAAGAAGCTTCTTGAATTTGCTAAACTTGGATGCTACTTAGAGTATGACCTATTTGGTACAGAATTCCTTCATTACCAGTTTCATCCGGATATTGACATGCCGAATGACAATGAAAGAATTGCAAGGTATCTGCTCCCATGCAGTTTTAGCTATAGCATGGCCATTGATAAAAAAATATTATTGGTACTTGTTTGAAGACCATCACAGAGTGATTCTGCTTGTTGTTCAAAATCATCTTCTGTCATACTGAAATAATGCCATTTTCCAGTGCTGCTGTCACACCATTAGAGCAGCATGTATCATTTCTTCTGTCTGAGAGGAAGATGCAGAATCATAGTGTTGTAGGAAGTTACTTGAGAAGAAGATCAAGAGCTTTTCAACTTCATTCTCTGTCCTATTTCCATGCTGATCTGGTCGAATTTATACAGTCTGTAAAAGGAAAAGGCTGGAAATACTGCATTTATGTTAGGATTAAGTACTTCTGTTTGAAACAGTATTGGAAACTTAGTGCCGCTACTAAACATCATCTGAGCCTGTTATATCTCCTCACTGGTTTGCTAACCCAGCAAAACTCATGGGTTGTTTTGGATGGATTTGTGCTTCCATGCTGAAAAACTGCTTTTTTTCTTCCAAGCACTCTATCACTTTTCCTCCCCCTGTCCTTCTGCCCTTTCTCTGTTTTGAAGGATGTGATTCCTGTCTCCTCAGAGCTCCCATTCTCCTCACACTCGCTCACAATGTGAAAATATTGTCCCCACTGGCAGGATACCTCTTCCCTGCTTCTCATCAGCACCTACAGTCTCAGCTCAGCTGCACAGCAAATCTGTTGTGCTGTGCTAACACAAAGTTTTGCCAGGGAGATACATTCTGTACAGATACTGTCTGAGAGAAGGTAGGATCAGCTGGGAATGGACACCTCACTCCTTCCACTCCATCTGGAGGCATGATGCTGCCGTGCTGTTTGTCCACAGTATTTGTGACCAGTGAAGTGGCAGGTGTCTGAGGGGTGGGTTGCCATCATGCCTGTGTCTTTTTACCTTCCAGAGTCACAAACAGTTCTTTCACTCTCCTTGATGAGAAAGATTTTATGATTGCTGATCACTAATTAAGTAACTTCTAGCTTTCCCTTACATCTCACACATGGCTTCCTTCTCCCTTACTGTCAGATTAATCTTGAAACTAATCCACTTTCAAACCATTCTCTCCTAAGGAAGTGCTGTGGTTATTCTTCCACCCTCCCAAGTGTTTGCTGCTGCTTTTCACACTAGAAAATGTTTCTCTCTTAACAGTGCTCTCAGTCTTGCACTCAGTATTTTAAACTGTTGCAAGGAATCCACAGTTTTCACATTTAGAATGAGTGAAGTTGCTTTCTCTGCTGTGCCTCCTGCCCTCCCCTGTGCCATGGAAAGTCAGCATCTACGGAAGCACTGAGGAATGTATAGAGAGGACTAGACTAGGCCTTGGTTAACAAGTGCATGTTCAACTGTGGCAGAGTTTTCATTCCATCCATGATACTTGCTCAGCCACATTGTCTCTCCTGATACTCTAGTGTCTGAGTTTTTCTTGCAGCAGGCTGTTCATAGGAGGAAAAGATGAAAGGTTTCTCATTGCACAGTGTGAGTGTGTGTGTTTGTTATATCAATGTATCCACAGTGGACTAAGGATGGCTGGGGCAATCCCCTTCGGGTTTTGTTTTGTCAAACAGCACCACAGAGGTAGAAATCAAATTGACCTCTGAATGAACATACTGAATGGAAAATACTTGTTCACATCTTTTCTGTTCAAAACACACATTTCTGTAGTCATACCGTACCTACTTGACACAGTTCAGCTGTGGGTGTAGTTCAGCACTTTGGCTGCAGTCTACTGCCAATGAAAGCAAAACACTGACTTTTGTTCTAGGGCAGTTTGAAGTCAGAAGCAGGTACTAACTAAATATAGGAGAATGTATGAAAAGAGCAATGGATACAGAATGGAAAGGATCATATGCCTCCCCAACCCATGAAATTAGTCCAGTGTTAAAGGAGGTGATTCTAGTAATATGTTTGGTCAGCAAAAACTTAGTCCCTCCAGTGCCACTGCTCTCACTTTCTGGTTGGTTCTCTCTGTATTTCTGGCTGGAGGAGATTCTTGTGATGTCGTAAGACTGTGGTTTATGTAGTGTTGTGTACTGTATGGCACAATGTATGGTGGGTTTTTGAAAAACAGTAACATGTTACCAAATTCTATCCTATTTGCCTTCTTTCTTCTGCCCATGCTGATGAGATCCTGCTATATGTATCTCCTTGTAGCTACTTGTAATAAAAGCTCAGTAAGGGCTTTCAGATACAGTGTGGGTACATGTAAGGCTAGTTTTCGTTTTCTTGCTGATCAGAGCATTGCCAGGAAGGTAAGGAGCAGAATTTCACAGTGCTAGCAAGTGATGGAATTGGAGGCCTTCATGAGGAATGAGCACTTTCCAGGGCTGGTCTGTCAGTCCCTGCTACTTCAGTGCTGCATTCCTCTGCCAAACTAAATAGAAGCTTACTGAGAAACTTAACAGTCATGCAGTACAGGAGTGTAGACATGCACATAATATAAATGTTAAAAAATGAGCTGATCAAGGGAGTAAGGCTACCTAAATGAAACATAGAACAGAAGGACTTGTAGCAGTCCTGCCATAAGAGTGTGACCAGAAAGATGACTTCTTTTTCCAAGCTGACTTGTCATTTTGCCAAGGCTGTTTAGCTGCACTGCCATATTAATGCCTCTTATTTCCTGGCATATGCTAGTGCTGTGCCATGTCAGTCTTATTTATCTTCTTTAGTGAACACCTTTGAAATGTGTTTTGATGATAGCTGTCTATATGGAGTATGATACTGGCAACTTCAGGTTTTTATTAACCTGCTTTGCTAAATGAGATTCAGCCAAAAATATGAAAGTATTTATGTAATTGAACCAGGCTCCTTTAAAGACCTGTCACACACAGGGTCTGGTCATTAGCAAATGGAATGGGACCAGCTTTGTGACAGCAGCAAGAAGTAACCTGATGAGAAGGAATTTATGTAGGAAATGATTATTTACTCATTTATATAAACCTGTGTCCCGTGTGTGGTGATGCTGAAGTTCTTGAATTCCTCTGTGAACTTAATGGGTCTGGAAAGGCAAAGTCATATGCCAAAAAGAAAGAGTTTTACTTCTCCATTTTGATGTGTGTGATAGTGTGTTTTCAGAGGTGGGGTATTTTTCATGAAATAAAAAGTGCATTTTATTTTCAGGTAAATGTAAGGAGTATATCCTCCGAACACCTAAGTATTTTCTGCTATAATACAGTCCAGCAGTACAGTAATGTAAGAAATGTAAATCCTGGTGGGTTCTGTGCTGCTGCAGTGGGAACTTTCACTGACAGGGATGCTTCTAACTTTTGCAGGATTCGGATGCTGATTGATGAAGGCTATGAAGACAGAATTCTGATGGCTCATGATGTGCACACCAAGAACAGGTTGATGAAATATGGAGGTCATGGATATTCACATATCTTTAAAAATATAGTTCCTAAAATGCTAATTAGAGGCATATCCCAAGATAAAATTGATAAAATACTCCTAGCAAATCCAAAGCAGTGGTTGACTTTTAAGTAGGAATAATGAATAAATATGGCTGCTTTATAAGGAAGCTTGATAAAATTCAGATTTCAGTAGAGCAGTTGTTTAAAAAAAAAATCTGAAAAACTGAAAATTAAGTAGATGCAAACAAAGTGATTATAACTTTTCTTTTTAATTAGAAAATCAAAATTATGTACTGTTTCTACATTTTCTCCCTTCTGAAAGTTTGCTCATGAATGATTTACTGAATATGAGCCTACCTACAGAATCTTTTCAACTGAAATTTTAATTGTTTCAAAAGCATAATCTAATACTATTACTGAACATTACCTCCAAACTACTTCTGAAGATGTGTCACCTGGACTTGGAAGGAAATTATGGTTTTCAGTTGAATTTCCTAAGGGGCTGATTTTAATCCTTGTAATACTGTCAATTTTCTCATTAGCCTCATATTCTGTAAGTAATACTTGATGAAAGGTCTGGAACTTTTAATTAGCTTCCATAGACAAGAGGAGGCAAGAGGAATCTCAAAGAAATCTAAAAAAATAATGTTTCTTTCTAGTTTAACAATTTACTTAATTGTAACTGAAAATGTATAAAATACATGGAAAATATATTTTTGAATAAAGTATTTTGATCACCTATTAAACTAAGTGCAGTATTATTACAGATGTCTTTTTCTAGTTGCATTAGTTTTTTATCATGAACTTGGAGTCTCACAGCAATCATGTAAAGCTTGACACATACCAGCTTCTTTTTGTAAGGATGCAACACCAGCACTCAAAATATATTACATAATACAGTTTTAATGAGTTGTAATAGTTATAACAAAGGTTGTGATATAAGTCTTTACAAATCAGTATATCAAGATATGATGAAAAAGGAAGAAATGTTTGCCTTATATGGGGTTTTCACATAAAGTGTGTTCTTTGCTCTTGTCTAACTTTAACCAGGGCAGGTGATTTATCCAGAAATGGGCTTATCCAATAGCCTGATTTCAGAAGCTTCTTTAAATTTGACCATGTATGTCTCGTAGTGTTGAGCTTTACCAATAAACACCGTAGTAAATGCACATTGCTGGTTGTGAATGATCTCTAGCTCTAGGTGCAGGACTGTTGGACACTACGTAGGGAATCTCTAGCTACACTGCCATGGGAGTGCACTGGCCAGCAACAGCAACAGTGGAGCAAACAGACAAGTCAGGTACACATCTGTTATTAAAATAATTGCCTCGTAGAAATTAAACAGGAGTAACCACTACAATGTACAGATACAGGCTGGCACTTTGTCATAAGGTAAAAGCATGAACCATCTGGTGAGATAATACACAAGCAGCTGGCAGCACAATGTCCTCTTGTAAACCCTGGATGAGTTTGCCTGGCGATCCTCTCAGTCAGCCTGGGCTCACTTGGCATTTGTTTTGAATTGGACGACTCAAAACAGAAGGAGTAACGTTCTGTTTAAGGAAAGGTTCACTCATTCAAACGAGATTTTTAGAGCTGCGTAAAATCTCTGTCACACTTTTGCTGAGTAGCCAGCACTGGAGAGCTTTTTTGTCAGAGTGGCAGACACTTGGGAAATCTTAGTGCAGATAAATCTATGTTTGTACCCTTATTAAGTTAGACAAGGTTGCTTGTGAGAGAGTATATGAAATAGCAATGCTAGGGGTAGCGTCTATTACTGTAATGATTTATAGAAATGATACCTTGATTTTGCCAAAAAGTTAAAAATAAATAACAAACTGTGCTAAAGAAATTGATAATCTTGCTGAAATTTAGGTTTAGAATGAAATCTGCAAGTTTTAACCTGAGAGAAGTAGCCTCCCAAAACCAAAACAAATAATAAATCCATTTTCTAAATAAAAAAATTACATGGACATTACTGCTATGACTGATTTTAGAGCATTTTTATAACTATGTATCTGTATTTAGTTTGATTCTCCAAGCCATTAATCCTCTATATGGATTAAGCTTCTTTGAGACTTTAAATATCTATATCTATATGAATGAGAAAAATAGGTTTTAATACACACTTTTTTTTTGCATGTAAATATCTGCTTCTTTCTTTGCATACGTGTTATCATTTTTGGTAATATGCTTCTCTGTGTCCATCTCGTAGGCACGCCTTACACAAACTGGTACTAGCTTCCATGGAAAAGGTCTGTGTGACAGCATTTTCTCATGTGTCAGATCTCCCACTAACTTCAGTGAGACAAGACACATAAGACAATTAAGGTTTTGACCCATTATCTTCCTATGAAATTCTAGTGGAACATCTGCTGTATATTAGTTCGTAACTACTTTATTAAAAATAGAACCCAGGTACAGACTAAGTGCTAAAAAACTAATGAAGACTAATTGCTGCAAAGAAAACACTCTGCCTTAGTCTGATGGTGTGGATGCCAGGCTTTCTAAATATTTACACAACCAACCATCAAGAATGGGCCTGTAATAATTGTCTAAATATATATTTACATGTATACAAATTAAAAGCCAAATCCCTTTTCCACTAATAGCAATGAGAGTTTTGCCATTTGCTTTGGTGGAATCAGGGATATGGTCCAACAGAATAGTTTTTCAACTGTTAAATTTTTCAGGGGAAAAAAGTGTTTCTTCTATCTTTCTTTTTCTTTTAGAGGACAGCTAAGGGAAAGACAAAATTTAAATCACTCCACTGGATTGATTTTATGTTAGAAGTCTAATGTAAACCTACAAAGCAGGAACATTGAGTTAAGGCTTGAAGCTGATTAGTTTCTGGTTTTAAGTGGAAGGGTAAGAAAAGTAGAAGGCAAACAATTTCTTTGCAGAAAAAGTATATTTTGCAGAGAGAAAGTATATTTTGATTACCTCTTCCTTTTATTGTAAAATCATTCCTCACCACACTATGAGTGGACTCCAAGCATCGTTAGCAGGTAAGTCACAAGAATCAAAGCTGAAGTATGGATAAAGCAGCAAGATCATAACACATCAAAGTATCATATACACTGAAGAAATAACTCAGCATCCTTAGGTGGGCTTTTCTTCCCTATAAAAATTTGATCTATGTAGAACTTTATTCACATGGACACTAACAATGAGGAAGTATTTGCTTTGGCGGAAGTGGATCGCACATCTGTGTAACTTGGTTTGTGGTTTTTTAACATAAGGTTTCTCTGTGTCGTACAGATGTGAATCAGGTAGCATTCGACTTTTTTCCCCCTGCTGCTGAGGTGTTTGGTGGTCACTCTCTGCTGGGGTGCTTGTTTCATTGGCTTTTGCCACGCAAATCCATCACTTAGAAGAGCAGGCTTCATTTCTCGACTGGTTCGGTGGGTCTTTTTACTCATTATCAGTCAGCATAAATAATAAATCCAGAAAATGTGCTGTATTTGTTGTTGTTTCCTCCGTGTGCTTTTCCTCCATCTAATTTGATGTAAACTTCGTCTCCTGGCTCCAAGTGAAGAACCACGCTGTTACTGGCATAGTCGTAGTTCTGATCAGCATCCTGAGCAATCGCACTAGCTCGAACCTACACAAAATACAGAATGACTGGTTAAGAAAACTCAGGCAATTTTTCCTGCCTGGTGAAATTAAAGCATATCCTCAAAGTTTTATTCAACATGCATCAGTTGCCACTTTAAACATCTGGCAATGTGTATTGTAGTTTATTCCTATGGCTATTGCTTATTTTCTCCTACTGTACTTCTGAAACTAAAGCAATAATATTCTCCTTTCTCATACAATGAATACACAACTGCCTGATCTTCTGTAGATGTCTGGAGCCTTTTTAAAAATATGTGTAAGAATAGCTGGAGTTGTGAGAACTGGATCTGATGATGTGCCAATTTTACATTGGTGTAAGTTTTGTATCAGTGGGACAAGTGATTGACACTGGTGAGGATCCACAGGGAGGCCCACAGGGAGCTCCCAAGATGGACTTTTTCCAGAGGCAGTCTATTGTCATACTAAATAATAGGATCATGCTGCAAAAAAGAATACAAGAAGTACACCCACACACACACACTCATGCACACAAGCAGTCTGGGTTTCGAAAAACTGCTATTACCACATTTCAGTAAGCAAACATTTAATTTCACTGTGTTTTAAGAGATGCACTTTTGAAACATCAGTGACAGGCAAGTCACTGCTGTAAGAGTTTTTTGGAATTTACAAGTCATTGAGGGCTTTTCATTTGCAACTTTCCCTTAAACATACTTTACCGCCATTTCTCCCTTGGTATTCCACTACTGATTAAATTTGACATTTCTTGCAAACTGAAAGTAATCTGTAATTTCAAGATATATGTTGGTTTCCAGCAATGAACAGCCTGTGCCACTGTAAGTCTCCAAATCATTTATATATAATTTGACTCTGTTTGGTAAAATATTTAAACATGGTTGTATGTGATTTATTTCAGTGTAACACGTCATCTGCTTGTTGCTTGCCTTTGTTCTAGCATAGTTACGGAGCAGTAAATGATTTAGTGGCATTGCAAATCTGAACTAAGTAATAATGCATGACTTGGCGTACTATATGTGGGGTTTTTTTCTGCTCTGAACTGAAAAAATAGGCTATAAGTCACAATTTTCCATGGATTCCTTTCAAAGTTTACAAGATAAATTTCCAAATTAAATTTTCATGTGATATGATTTCACATTAATATTGAAATGTTAAAAAGGAGGGAGTTCTTTTACCATGCACGATCTTATGGCATTATGCAGCTTAAAAATCACAGTAGGTGGAAATTCTTTATGCATCCTGTAAGAACAGTGAGAAAGGCTGCAAAGGCTTGCAGAGCTGTGACAGGCTGCAAATTTAAACTGATACATGGCATGATGAAAAACCCCGACTGTTTCAGGACTTCTTGATCCTGACTTGCCTGGTATTGTTTACAGAGGTGATCTATTTTGCTAGGTTTTTTAAGCAATAATTATTCTTATTACTGGATGTTTCCTTTGGAAGAGTGACTGGCAGGGCAGAGTTGAAGGCTCTGGGGCATTAATCCTGGAAAGACCTCCCAGAGAAAATAACGGACTGAGATGGTTGCTGGCAGTGGAAATGCAAATGGCAAATGGGGAGGAGTGAAAACACTACTGACAAGGTAGAAAAACTTTCACAGAGAACTACTATCTTGCATAATGGTGAGAAAAATTGTTTAAAGGACTTTTCAAAATCCCATTTACTTCCCAATGAAATGCTACTTTGTGGATTTGTATAAAATCTTGTGGATGCTAAGGGAGAAGTCAAATTACATCAGTGTGTATCCTAAGGGAGTCAGCATGTGGACACTGGCTACAACAGCAATGGATATTTCATTTTTAAGATTCTACATAATACATACTGGCTGGAAAAAAAATATTCTGGGTATTGAAAGTCTAGAAACCAAAATGCAGATCTTACTGCCCTGTGTGCAGCAGCAAAGGTCCTGTATGCTATTCTCAGTGGGTTTACCTTCTTGCTTGGTTAGCTGGAGCAATTTCTTTTTAAAGCCTAGGAGAAGAGTCTCAAATGAATTCTCTGTGAGTGTACTGCTGCAAGAGCGTAAATGTATCTCAAAATTAAAGCATTATGAGACAATACATTTCACAAGTTCCATGTAAGTTCTTTCACAAAGCTACACTCTCAGCCTGCACACACATACTTAAGCTGTATGACCTCAGCACTTCCCTATTCAAGCTTGATAACCATTAAAGCAGACAATGTGGTAACACTGGGGACCTTGAGGTTCCACATATGTATTGCTTAGGAATGGGTTTTTTTCTGCAAGTCATACAGTTTCCAATGTTTCGGCTTTTCTCATTGTTACAGAACACTGGATTTATAATGTTGCCTTTGTCACTCCATTTAACTACTTACTTCCAAAATTTCTGAGCTTGCTTACAAATATACATAAAGCCTGTCACATCAGCATTTAGTGTTTCAAGCATAAATCATAATCAATCGTTGAAGCAGTAAAACTGTGGGTCGATTTAAAACCATTTATATGCAGGTATTTACCTAAATATAGTATATATTTTACAGTATATCTTGTATAGTATATACAAATTTACACATGGAAGCCCTCTTTGGGCTGGTTTTTTCTTTCTTCTTTAAATAACCGAGTTTAATTTATCTCATGTCTGGCACTGGAAGTACCTATGTTTGGAAAAGGTTAGACCTCAGGTTCAACTGAATATTTGTAATTGGGTGCTTCTATAAAACTACTGCTACGCATTTATTTTTCAGAGTTTGGGAAAATAAACACTCTACAACATTATAAATAGGGATAAAAATAGATCAATTCTTTAATTGTAAGTAAAATTCTATTCCTGCAGTGAACAATATTGCTTTTGTAGGAAGACAGCGAAGTGAATATATTAGGAAGTACTTTGTTTTACTAGTCCTGGTTTATCTGCTGAGACAGTATTTATGGTAGACATGTTCTAATTTAATTAATTGCCGCTGATGTCCTCATTATTCTGTTTTCACAGTCCTTTTGAGGAGCCATAAACAAAAGGTTAAGTGGCGTATCAGATTAATTTACTGGCCGCCGCCGCTCCCGTGTGCGCTGAGCACAAAGGGCCACCAGCCGGTCGTGCTCAGCGGGGGAGGAGACGCGCAAACGAACGAGCTTTTCCGCGGCCACCGGGCACGGCGGAGACACGGGGTCCGATGTCCAGTCCTAGGGACACGGCGGGAAGCCGATCCATCCCCCAGCCTACCCCGCCGGAGGGCGAACATCCCACGGAGAGCGGCAGCGCTGGCTGCGGGCTCCTCGAGCGGCGATCCCGCCCTGCAGCCCCCGCAGCTCCGGGACGGCTCGGGCGCTGAGGGACCTGTTGAGCCGCCGGTGCGCGGCGGGTCCCTCGCCCTCCCGCCGCACGGGGGGCCCGGGTACCGGCGGGAGCATCGCGGAGCTGCGGGGACACGGGAACGATTGGGCACCTCGCACTATCCCTGGGCACCCAAAGCCTTGAGGGATGGCGGTGCCTTTAAACACCGTAGGAATTAGCGCCAGCATAACCGTGTTTGGTAACCACGCACGGAAGAGGCGCAAAATTGCGAAGGACGGCTCCCCGGGGGCAATGTAACAGGCACAGCCCCTGCGAGGGCAGTGGCTACATTTATCCTAATTAAAAGGGATGATTCCCAGCATCGCAAAGCCTTTAATTATTTCCGATATCTTCATCCCGCCTAGGGGATGCCGACAGACTCGGGTCCTGCCCGGGCTCTCCGGACGCCCAATGTGCCTCCTGGCACGGTTCGTCAGCCGACCCCGGCCCGCCAAGGGCTCAGGTCTGCGGGCGCCGAGCTCGCTCTATTACTCGCTCTCCTGACAGGGAGAAGAAGCCTCGCTCCCCTCCGGGACCTGAGCGTGTCAAATCCGGCGCTCCGCTGCGTGGGAGCCCCGTCCCGTGCCATGGCTGCGTTCCTCCCACCCACCTCACCCTTTCCCCACACAGTACCACCCTCTCCTGAGCTCACCCACCGCCCCTGGCTCCCCTTTCTGTCCGGGGACTCTCCCCTCCCCGAGGGAGCGCCAGGCTCCTCTTGCCCCTGCGGGGGCAGCGCTGCGTGTACTCCCGCTCCCCGCTCCCCGCTCCCGTCCCGGCAGAGCTGCGGGCAGCGCTCCGCGGCCGGGGCGGTGGCCAGGGCGGGCCGGGAGCGGCACCTGCGGCGCCTCGGCTCCGCATGGAACACCCGGCCCCTCGGTAGCCTTCGAGCACCCGAGGCGGAGCGGGGCGGCGGTCCCCGCAGGTTCCCCACCAGCTGCGGAGAGGCGGCCGCCCGGCTCCCCCTCCCCGCCCGCTTCCCGCCCTTCCCGCGCCGCTCCGCCCGCTGCCCGCACAGCGCCCGCTCCCACGGGGAACCCCCCTCCGCCCGGGCGCCCGCTGCCCTCCTGTCCCCGGCTGCCCCCGGCTCGGCGCCCACCTGGTTGTTCTTGCAGAGGTCAGCCCACATGCTGGTGCCGTCGCCGCCCCGCATGAGCACATGGTAGGTGAAGAAGTAGATGCCGGGGATGGAGCAGGTGAACTTGCCGGTGGTGGGGTCGTAGTGGTTGCCGAGGTTGGTGACCACGTCGTCGAACTTGAGCACCTCGTAGCCCTCGTGCTGCCGCTTAAGACCGGCGTAGAAGGCGATTTTGGGGACGGTGCTGTAGGTGGCGGCGCTGATGGCCCCCGCCGCGTTCAGCCCCGGCGCCCCGGGGGGGCCCGGCAGGCCCTGCCGCCCCGGCTCGCCCTTCTCACCCGGCGGCCCCACCGGGCCGGGCGGCCCCGGCTCCCCCGGCGGGCCGCGCGGCCCCGCTTTGCCCGGCCGGCCGGCCTCCCCCTTGGGCCCCTGGATGAAGGTGGGCAGGGACTGCATGAGCCCGCGGTCGGGCGTGGCCGCCGTGCTGGGCGCCTTGGTGCCGCCGTAGGGGTCGCAGACCATGCGGCAGGTGCCCAGCATCTCGTAGTGCGCCGAGGTGCCGGCCGAGCTGACCAGCACCGGGATGAGGATGACCAGCAGCAGCACCATCACCACCCCCAGCGCGCCGGCCGCGATCAGCCGCCGCCTGCTGCCCACCAGCCGGCTCAGCGCAGGGCGATCCTCTTGTCTGCTTTTGGACAAAATCTTGATGGTTGGCGGGGTTCCTCCTCAGAGCCGAAAAAACGCCGAGCCCGCGCGAGCTCGGCTCCCCTGGGGCTCGGCCGCCCTCCNCACCTCGTAGCCCTCGTGCTGCCGCTTAAGACCGGCGTAGAAGGCGATTTTGGGGACGGTGCTGTAGGTGGCGGCGCTGATGGCCCCCGCCGCGTTCAGCCCCGGCGCCCCGGGGGGGCCCGGCAGGCCCTGCCGCCCCGGCTCGCCCTTCTCACCCGGCGGCCCCACCGGGCCGGGCGGCCCCGGCTCCCCCGGCGGGCCGCGCGGCCCCGCTTTGCCCGGCCGGCCGGCCTCCCCCTTGGGCCCCTGGATGAAGGTGGGCAGGGACTGCATGAGCCCGCGGTCGGGCGTGGCCGCCGTGCTGGGCGCCTTGGTGCCGCCGTAGGGGTCGCAGACCATGCGGCAGGTGCCCAGCATCTCGTAGTGCGCCGAGGTGCCGGCCGAGCTGACCAGCACCGGGATGAGGATGACCAGCAGCAGCACCATCACCACCCCCAGCGCGCCGGCCGCGATCAGCCGCCGCCTGCTGCCCACCAGCCGGCTCAGCGCAGGGCGATCCTCTTGTCTGCTTTTGGACAAAATCTTGATGGTTGGCGGGGTTCCTCCTCAGAGCCGAAAAAACGCCGAGCCCGCGCGAGCTCGGCTCCCCTGGGGCTCGGCCGCCCTCCCAAGGGCCGCCGGTGTTACGGGGGCTCCCGCGGGTCGCGGCGCTCCGCTGCGGCCGCTGCAGCCGCCGGGCGGGCGAGGGAGCGGAGCGGGAGAGGGAGAGCTGCCGCCGCGCCCCGGCCGCCTGCACTTTTATGCTCCCGCTGGCGATCGACTTTTTTTTTTTTTGCAGGCTGTGCCAGTCCGAGTCAACTTTCCCTGGAACTTGCCTTTCCTCTCGCGATCGCCCCGCTCGCCTCCTCGCTCTCTCTCTCCCTCCCTCTCTCTCTCTTTTCGCAGAGACGACAGTCCTCAGCGGGGAAGCGCCTCCCGGCCGCCCCGGTGCCCGCCGCCCAGTGCCCGCGCCGCCGCGCCGAAGCCGGAGCCGAAGGAGAGCGGGATCCTGCCCGGGTGCCACCTGCCAGGAGAGGAGGAGGCTGACGAGCGCGCTGGAGCAATTTATAGGCACCCAAAAGCGCAGGGGAAAGGGGAGCTGCTTTGGCATCTCATTCCAGCATCTGCTCTGCTCTTCCCACTCACAGAGTTTGGCATTACTCTGGCAGTGTGGGAAATATATATTTTTTTCTTTTCTCCCTCCCCCACCCCTCCCGCAAACGGATGAACAGCGAAATCGTGAGCCTCACTCACTAGCTGCATCTTGCGATGACAGCTCTTTCTGAAGCAGACCGAAAGGAAGAGATGTGCTTTGCAGCCTCTGGGTACCCTTCAGGTCACCGATCGAGAATTAAAAGGTCAATCCACCTCCCGCTTAACGCTTCCCTGAGGCCACTTATGCCATGTTAGTGTTTTCTGGAAATACCGCTTTAAATGCAGGGATGTTTTACCAATTGTCCAAGTAAAAGTTATTTGAAAATATAGCTCCTACAATAATAAAGAGATTAGTATATCTGGCAATTTCGGATCTCCCTCTTCCTCATCGTCCCAATTGCAACCATAAAGGCAAAGAAGGAAATAGTTTTTCCTGTGAATTAAAATTGACATTCTCATCACCAGCTACAGTGTTTCCCGGTGTTAAAGCCAGCCCCTGCTCTGCTTGCAAACTGACACTGAGGGAAAGTGTCCCCTTTTGTTTAGAAGCCGAAGAAAAGTCCGGGGTATATGCAAATCGAAAGACGCCTAAGACCTGAGAAAAAGATCTCTTTGGTTTAACTCAAGGGCAGCAAAGCATTTTGTTAAATCTTGGAGTTTTGTTTTAGTTTGGGGGCTTTTTGTTTTGGTTTGTTTTGGTTCGGTTTTAGTTTTTTTGTGCATGAAAGGCTTCTCCTCCCCCAAGGTCTGGTGGGCACCTCTGTGACTGAATGGGAAGGTGAATGTGCAGTATTAGTGGCATTGTTGCAGAGAAAATATTAAAGAACTTGTCCTGCTTACAGATATACAAGGTACACAGAGAGCGGTTTAAATAAACAAACAGAATTGATTCCTAAATCATACTTCTGTATTCAGGAGCAATGGACGTCAATCAAACCTGGGTGACATTTGCCTGTCAATATAGGGATGATGGCTGGAAAGAGTGTGACTTATTACAGCAAGGCAAGAATCAGAAATGAGCAACAGCGGCAAATAGGACAACAAGCAAATAATGGCATCTCCAGTGATGATCAGAGGGCTGTGATCTTGTCTTGGATTTTATTAGCACGAATCTGCTCTCCCCTCACCGTTCTCTTTTATTTCTTTTCTATTCTGCAACACAATAAGGTCAAACAAGCAGGCAGTGGGAAACAAAGATTCATTGATTCTTCCTTTTAAGCAGAAATGTCAGCAGCTCCTTTTGCTCTTCCCTGAGAGACTCAAAGGCATCGAGTGTGTCCATGCCGTGCAGAGATGGGCCAGTCCAGCTCCTTATCTCCCCAGAAAACTGTCGACAAAGCTTCCATTCATGCACTTGTAAATATTCCTCCCTCCCCTTTTTAAAAAGTTTTTTTTTTCTTTCTTTTTTCTCTAATGCTGTCTTAAAAAAATTCTTTATCTGCCACTGACACAAGCTAGCCAGTTCCCTTAGCTAAGGGCTTCCCCTCAAGACCCAGGAAGGCAGTCGAACACACTTGGAGGATTATATTCATATCTCATTGCTCTCTTCACCCCACGGGAAAGGGCTTTCAGCACTGTTTGTTCTTCTGGGCAAGAAAAACTGAAAAGCTGTGCCAGAAGTGACTGCTCTTTCCCAGCCTGTAGCTGGGCCCTTGAGGTGCTGTTTTTAGTCATCCCTAAGCCAGCTGGTTTTCGTGACATCAAGGTGTGCATAAACCTTCATTGCAATGGCTGTGTTACACGGTAGGCAAAGAACAGATCTCATCCTCAAATAAACACAAACCTGTCATGATCTGTGAAGCCATTGCGATACTGGGTGACCTATTTTGGCATTAAGCACACCCTCAGTTCCTTACTCCAGCTATAATAAGCCTGATCCTTAAAGTGAGGTCCTACCATTTCAACCACATTTTCCTAAATAGTTTTATCCTCATGCATACTGCCTGGGATGCTCATTCACTCTGAACTGTTGCAGACCTTCTCCCAAAGAAGACAGCCACAAAAATCACAGCCAGAGTAACCAGAATAGAGAGATCTAGGAAAATACTGGGTTGTCAGCAGAGCTTATATGTTAGCTTGAAACATAGCCTAGGACCTTGGATTTAGTTACCAGATTAACCTTAGTTCCCAGGGAAAAATCAGATTTTTTTGAAAACTAAGAATGGGAAACCAAAGCGCTCAGAAGTTATGCACCAGAGACCTCAGCAGCCTGGTGCAAATTAAAAGGAAGAGTAGGAAACTCTTTCTACTATGGGACCTTTGTTGTCCTGAAATGGGGTGTCAAAACATTGATTTGCTGTAATTAAGGTTTGGGTAGCACTTAGGTTATAATCTCCCCATGCTAAAGTCCAGATTGACTGTCCATTCTTAGTATGACCATTAAACCTACACAAGCTACTGCCAATCTTAGTGTGCTAAATTTATTTGTATTTTTGAAGCCCTCTTGCTGGCTTGCTCCAGCCTTTCAGCTCGTTTGCTTCCTTTCCCATTCTCTGGGCCCTTGTGCATTCAGACTCACAGCTGGTGTTCGAGATGTGTCCCCTGCAGCTTCTGCCATTTGCAACAACCTTGTCACAGCCCCTACTGACTAATTAGTTAATATCCATACAGACACTTAAAGACACACAGCATAACATGCATGTCCATTTTACACGTGCTGTGGCCTCAGCACTCACATAGGGGAAAACTGAAGAAAACCATTTACAAATTCATCCACTGGCACACAGGGCAACACATTCTGCAGGCACCAAGCACAAAATGGCTCCTCACGCCTGTGCGGCTAAATTCAAAGTTAGCGCAGGAAAAACACACTGTGAAAAAGGGCAACCCTTTACCAACTACAGTAAGCAGGAATAACATGGAAATAGGCATATGCCTAGCAAATGAGGGTGCCAATGCTGTGCCAAGCTCCATACTGCTTCTGCTCACTCCTATCTGCATCTGGTTTGCTCTGACTTATATTTTTAACCTCTTTTATTATTATTTTAGAGAAGGGTTTTGAATTTCACTCTGCTCAGAAATTCAGGCTTTGCTACACTGTACTGTTATAAACACTGGTTTAATTATGTACACAAATGTTAGCATTTCAGCCTGGATACCAGTGATATGGTCAAGGAAAAAACATGCACTCATTCCAACACATAAGGAGGTTCAATTCTGTAAAATATAAAGAGGGAAAAATATTCATATCATTATAGGTGGCTCAAAGTTAGCATGGTGACAGACTTGGTAGCAACATGTTGCTGTCCCAAACCACCCTTGGTATCCTATTTCATGTCTGTTTCCTTAGTTTGGTAAAATCAGCACTGGCATTTGTATGAGGTAGCAGGTCCTGGAGAGGACCACGGCCTCCCCCAGTTTTGGTAGGAGCTTCTAAAGGCAGCTTTAACTAAACTCTCACAAAACCTGTTTTGGTCAGGATGACTGAAGGCCAACTGTGTTTATAGAGCTGCAAGATGCCCACTGTATTCCTTGATAAAAATTAGGCTTTTCATGCTCATGGAATGAAAATCAGCTTTGGTGTGTAAAAGAAAAAAATTGTTCTGCTGATTTTTGGAAGTTTTTATCCATCCTTTGGAACATAGGAAGTCCTTTCCCAGGCTATTCTCTGCTACTAAGGGATTTAAGCCATCTTTATGTGTAATTGGAAATAACTGCAGATTAAGTTTTATTGCAATTAATAAAGCCCTTTGAAGATCAGTCTCTGAATGCAAAGGCAGGAAAATTATCCAAAGAAAATGTGCCCAGCCTTGGAAGGGTTACATCCACTTTTCAAATCCAAATGAGGAAGGAATTCAAGGAGGGCTGTTGCTAAAGTGACAGGGCTCAACAAGGAGAATTTGCAAATAAATTTGACATATTTCTTCCTTTTTAGTTTTTAATCTGAAAAGATCAGTCAAATATGACTGGTTACTGGGGAGAGGGAAGGGGTGAGGGCAGAATTAAAGTGGAAAGATTGGAAACAAAACCATGCATGTCATGTTTTGACTGGTGAATTACTGCAGATATAAAAACACAACTGTGTATGTAAAAATAAGTCTTAAACATGTAGGGAACTGAAGATTACACATTCAGCTGACAAAGTTTAAGGATATAAAATAATCATATATGACACTTGATAATTGCCAGCATAAATAGCAGTAATTGACCATAAAAGATGCTCATAATTGCGAGTGCCCCTGTTTATTCAAAATAAAACACTAGTTGCAAGCAAAAAATTTTGTCCTTTCAGGTTTTTTCTTTCCCATTCACCTTCAAGCCTGCTGGTCTGTGTCTTCTCTCTATTCCATCCCTCTGGAGTCATGATCTAAGGTGGTGAATACCAGGCTGTAGTGCTGCTTGGGAAGGCATACGGACAGTCAGCCTTGGGACTATTTTTGGTTATGATGCAAGTACCTGTCCAGCCACAGTGTGGCCGAAGCAGTTCATTGCTCTTGCCCTGGTGGTGGTACAGAACTGCCAGCGCTGCATCAGATTCATGGTCTCTGGGTAAAGCTGCACCCACTGACATCCTCATTCTCAACTGTCCCCCTTTCCAGTTGGCAGGTCCATGCTTTGCTCTGCACAAGGAGCTGAGGTTTGGACAGTTCCTGGAGAGTGTCTAAGAGCCACGGTGCTATAGAGGGGTAACAGAGCACTGCTTGCACCAACCAGTAAATGCTTCCTGCATAAATAGACTCAGTTTGCCCGTAAGTGCACTGCATTTCAGGAACTGGATTTCCACCCATGAGGGTTTTTTTCACAGCACTTCTACCAGCTCTTCTCACAGGAGCCTGGGCATCCAGTGTCCCTACAGACCATGATAGCATCTGCTTGCAGCAGGGTCCAGCTCACAGCCTAGGGCAGCTGTACTTGCTGAAAACACCTTTTTTCTCTCCCCACCCCACTTTTCCCTTCCTGTAGGATGGGCATTTTAACTCATCACCCTCTTTTAATGAAGAAGTGGTGTCTTCTGCCACCACCTATGTAACCACAATAGTGGTGGCAACATTTTCCATGTAGGCTTTCTGCTTGACCCACTCTCCTCCTTTTAACTCCCTTCTGGTCAAAATCCAAAGAAGATAACCTGTCGTAAGGAGGCACTCAGGAGAACTCACAGTGTTCATTAATAATGCCCAAAATATAGAGATAGTCATAAATGCTATTTAATCAAGGAGTATTGCTAATAATGAAGGCTACAGTGTCAGCATTCTTATGAGGATGTAAATAGTAAATATAAAGGGGTGGAAGATAAATGCCTCTAGCATGGGAGTAAGATTAAACAACCACTTTGTCCCTGCTTAAAACTATACCAATAAGCAAAGGCATATATCATGTTGCACTTCTATTAAAAATTATGTCAGTAGTTAGAGTCAATCAGGAGGAGATTTCCAGATGACTTGCCCATGAGAACAATTTTGGTTACCTTTGAAATGATTATTAGACTGCCAATGCTATTAAAGAGAGATGTTAGGGGAAAAAAGCAAGAGCAGAGACAAGCTTTTCTCAACTGTCATCTGTGATTTACCCTTCCTCCTCCAAACCTGAAAGACTCCCTTTCCATTGTTCTACCAACCCAGAAATCTTCTGGCATTTCATACTGGAGTCCTTTATATTCATCAGAAGGTTGATGGATGGGCAATAAGAATGGATAGATGGGAGTGGAAAACTCAAAATTAAAATCCCCAGAGTGGCAAGATGCCCAAGAGATTTATTTTTTCTTCTGTCATCCCCTCAACTGAATTTCTTTTTGTGCCTGATTATTGATTTCTGGAGCAGTTAATGGTGTAATTTACTTTGCAAGTTGCAATTACTTGTGATCATTCATTTTTCTTCCTATCTGTTCATTAGCTAAAGCAGGAGACTCTTTGATCCCAAACAATCCTCCCCACAACAAAATGGCATACAGTGGACTTTGGTGTGATCCTGCAAGATACTGAGCTTCGGATTATTATGGTAGGCAACTGTGTTTGGAATTTTGTGAAAGTTGGCCTTGCATTGTTAAAAAGGCGTGTTGCAATATTATTCTGTAGGCCCAATCCATCACAAATTAGGAATAGCTCCACTGATGTAAACTGGAATGTTAACTAGCACATGTGAGATCAGAATTGGGTCTGCTATTTGCATCACATTCCTGGAATCCTGTTTCAATTCTGTTCGCCCAGTTTGCTGAAATCAGTTCGCTGCAACAGAGTTGCAAATCACAGGGAGAAACCAGTGCTCTCCTTCCCAAGAGGGAGTCATTATGCCTGCACCATGAGGAAGGGGCCAGGACATTCCTTGCAGCATTGTAGAGATACAAGCCTTGCAGAGGAACCATTGTGTATTTTTTCCAGCATAATGTATTGCCAATGCCATCATGAATAAGCTATCCTGTACTGGATGTAATTTTAGGTTTGGTATTTGTTATTTTATTTTCTGTTATGTTATTTGGGCATTTACCAATAACAAGTAAGGGATGCAGATCGGAGACAAAAATAGAAGTGGTTACCCCCTCCTGAGATATGCATGTGTTCTTATGCAATTCATACATCTTCAGCTAGACTGTTTGTGTTCTTTCTATGTAGCATTAAAACTCCAGTGTGCAGAATTACTGCACAAATCCAAAATGTCTCAAGTGAGGAATGGAACATGACTGGCTAGAGATTGTGTCTGCCATCTGGGACAGAGATTTTCTGATCTCCAGGAAGACAAAATTTCAGCTAGAATGTTGCTTTCATGCACTGAGACATTACACATATGTTTTCAATATGGAGAGACACACATATGCCCATGCACATACACGTATGCACACAAATGTAAAAGAGAAATGTGTATGTTTCTGTGAAATCAGAACAGAACAAAAACCCCTATGACTATCACAATTCAGGAACCTGCTAATTTGTGTTTTATTGTTTAAATGTAATCCAAAAGAGAGGGATAATATACACAACATTCCATGAAAATATTCTCGATGGCTGGCATGCATCACTCTGCTGAGCTAATGGGTGGAGTGCCAAATGCTGTTTGCACTTAACTGATGAGGAGCTCCGCTGGCCTGGAAGGAGCCCTCGCTCCTGTGCTGCCACACAGTGAAGCCCACTGAACTTACATTGGACTTTCACTCCCGTTTGTGAGAATGGAATTTACCCTGGAATCTCCTGTTTCATTAACTTTAAATCACTAATGCCAGTCTTTCAATATCTTAAAGAGGCAAGAATCTTTTATGGATTTTAATGCCTGGGAGAGAGAATGAAATGAAGAATTTTCAGTGAGTGTCCTATAAATGCCACTTTTCCCTGCAATGCTGGAAGGGATCAGAAAAGGATATCCGAGCAGAGAGCAGTGCCTTGGAGTGGAGTAAGACTGTTGTGAACCTGGGTTACAAAGGAAATGCCACTTCTGGAGAGCAGAATTTCCTGCCATCATGTTGCAGTGATAATATGTTGAAAAAAACATGTTTAGGTATTATTTTGAGAATTAATTCTGAACCAGGCAAAATGCAGCACAGGGAGTGTGTCTGCAGGAGGAATCTTTGTATTTCAGCACAGGGAGCAATGCTGCAGCAAAGGTGAATGACGGCAAGTTCAAGGCAGCTTTGAGCAAATTCTTCAGACAACTTGTCTGGTGAGTGCTTCTCCAACATTTGTCTCGCACCAGGTAGGGATATTAACGGCTTTAAGCACAAACCAAATTTGTGCTGCCAACTTTGTGACTCGGGTTCCTTTATTCAGGAAGTATGGGAGCGGAAAGAAATATGCCGTTGTGCTGCCAAGCATGGAGACTGTGGGATTCACCCACCAGACAGACTGAGTTTAAAGACCTGGAGTCAGTTTCCTTTTTATGTATTTAATCATCCCCTTGGGTTTTACATCCCAGATATTTTTTCTTTACACCAGGTAGACATTTATTTGTCATTTAACATATACCTTTTATTAGGTTTGTGTTCTTAATTATATTCCTATCACACCTCCCCACTCAATCTATTACAGCTTTTTCATTTTAAAGTGCTAATAAATTGCTAGTCTGAAGCCAGCAAGTGGATATCTCAGTGACAGCATCACATCTGGGCTTCCCTTCCTCTTGGTGTATTCACTAGACAGGTGAAAATATGGTTTGGTTTTCTATTTTCCAGTCAAAACAAACTACTTCACCTCTGTGATTTCAGCATGTCGTGTTACAATAATCTCCTTCATCTGTGCAGTTTCCTTCCTCTGTGCAACTTCAGATGAGGGGCACAAAGGATAAAGTGAGCTGCCCTTGCTGTTTCCTTCACAGGGTTCTCTTTCACTTGTTCAGAGGTGAGATCTCAGTGCAGAGGATGCTGCTGCCAGAGGATGGTGAGGGGAGGGCAAATGAAAAACCATCCCCAGAACTCAAGCCACTTGGAAGATTCACGTGCCTCCACTCTGGACAATCATACCTGCTGTGTTCCTGTTTGCACAGGTGTTTGTGCCAGGTTTCCAGAGTGAGAACACTTTGAATATCAATGGGCCCATGGACACTATCCTGGAGTCAGCTCTTTATTCCCTACAAGTGCATTCTCCTCGTGCTGTTTTGTCTTCAGCTGTATGAAAATGTAAATGAACTAATTTCTAATTGATTTAAGGCAAGCTGTAGAACTGTGCAAAATACAGACAAAAGCCGTTTTTTGAAAACCTGCAGACAAATTTGTCACTTGGCACCACAGCCTTTCCCACTGGTCACCTGCTCAGGGCAGAGGGTGCAGCATTTCCTCACCAAGGGGCACCCACAGTGCCGGCAGAGAGCCACAGAGAAAGAAGTACAAGTATTTGTCCTGATGAGGACACAATTGCCAGGTGATGGCAACTGTCAGGTAAACTAGATGCTGCAGTGGAGGTGCTCCACTCTGCAAAAAGGCGTGTGTTTGTCAAGCTCCACATGAGAACTCTGAGAAGTGGAACAGAAAGCAAAAGTCTGTGGCTGATCTTGCTGAATGGGACAGATGGAAACCTTTGCCAAAAATAGCTTTGCTAGAAGTAGAACACATGGTAAATTGCATTAATTTTAATAATTGCTTTTTATGCTTTGATAAAAACTGGCAAAGACCTAAAGGATCCTCTACCCGAGATAATTAGCATAGTTCTCCTTGACTGCTCCCCTTTAAAGAAAATGCTGTTTTGAGGCTCTCACAGCTCACAAAATTGAGAAGGATGAGGCTGCCCACTCGTGCCAGGAAAGCAGAGTGCTCAGTAACATGTGGGGACCTACCAAAAAAAACCAGTTTAGCTGCTGATACATCAAGTAGCTTGAGGCCATTAAAGCAGCCTTGAGTCTGCAGCCTGACAACATCCAATGTCTCTCTGGCCACCTGGTCTTACAGAATCACGCTCTGAAGGTGAGCAGATCCACACTCTTTAAAAAAAATCAGCAACCAACTTTTTCCAAAAGGAAGGGAAAAATTTTAGTTTCCTAATTTTTTTTTTCCAGGAGACACAGGATTTCCTAACTTCTGTAGGAGAAAGGGAACAGGCATCTCCTTTGCCCCTGCAAACAGGATTGTTGGCTACATAGTGCCAGGTAGAACTGTCCATTTCTCACATGAAAAGGGATAACGGGAAGAGCATGCCTGCACTACTGCTTCTTACCCCAATCACTGGTCAAGATTTAGAGATGCTTGACTTGAAAAGAAATTCTCATATCAAAGTAATCTGCTCCAGCAATTGTGCTGGATGCAGTGTCAGACAGCACCAGCACCCCACTCATGCCAGCCAGCTCACCACCTTATCTAAATTGGTTTAGTCTTCTGCCCAGCTACAGTTAAACCAAAACACAGAGCTCCAGTTGCTGGCAGGGTCCAGGCCAGTGACACCAAATTGGCTTCTAATTGATGTTGTTAATACATGGCATCTGCTGTTCAAACAGCTCTGAAATAACAATTAATTACCTGGGGGATTTGGGAGCCACCAATGCCTGCACTTCTGCCCAGTTCTTGGGAATACACAATATGATTCTTACTCACGTGCTATACGTTTTTGTATGACAAAATGCACGTTCTTTTACAGCTAAAAAGTGTGCTTGCTAGTCCAGATCAGAGTCAGTCCAAGACACAGTCACAAACCTGTCAGAGTCAGGTACGCAAGGGTACAATATCTACAAGTGGTATTTGTTTCTATTAAATTAAAGAAGCTTACTGGAACAGCAGTTTTGTCCCCAAAAGGGCACTCTGGGACTGCAGGTGAATGGGGTTGATTTTCTTCTTCCTGCCAGGGCCAAGCTCAGGCAAAGAGAAAGGATTTGTGCCACTTGAGAGCAGCCTGGGCAGCTCTGAGGATGTGATAGAAATGCATCAATACAGAAATATAAACGTGTCTGCATGCAACTAGTGCCCCAAAAGGACACTTGAGCTAAACGTTGGTTGGTGGGGAGTGTGATTTGGATGCACTAAGTACTGATTGTTAAAAGTCCTTGAACAGACAGACTGAAAAATCATTTTAATTCAGGTCTTCTCCAGCCACAGGGATTATAGAAGTGAGCAAACTCGCTCCTGTGCGAGGGGCCTGCTCCCTCACATGTGGCATGGTTTTTCCTTCCCAAGCCAGAAGCAAAGAACACAGGCAGGAGCTCAGCAGGGCCAGGGATGCTGTCGCCCAGGTGGGAGGCAGCTGCTGGCTGGCAGGTTTGTGCTGCAGAGCTCAGAGCAGAGCTCAGAGCAGGGATGGCACCAGAAGCAAGAATTTCTGCATGCTGCTGCACCCCAAAATGTCTCCCTGCCTTCCCATGCCCTCCCCCTGCACCCCAAGGATCTGGTCCTCGAGCATGCGTGTGCAGATTGTGCTGCTGATGCTGTTTGTATCCAGCAATTTTTTAAAGCTCAGTGATTTAGACTGACAAATGTATTCTGATTTCCTAATATGTTTTCTTCACATCATTGCTGTGTTTTTCCATGAGAATTATTCTGTTCAGCAGCTTGGGAAAAAACAATCAACAGCTAGAAGGTATACTCAACTTCAGAATTTTGCAGAGAATTATAATGCCTCTTCTTCTTTCTTTTTCCCCCTCTGAAATATGTATTTGTCTCTGTGTTTCCTCCACTGGCACTATCCTGTAGCTCTGTGTTTAACCTGATATTCTGTCACCACTCCTGTTTTTGTTGATGTGTCTCTGTGAGGTTGGTCTGTCATGCTGATATTTTGCTCCCACTTTTTTCCTGCTGCACTGTTGTTTACCAGCCTCCTCACAGAGCACCTCGAAGCTGATGTTTGCGATGCTGCAAGCGCTCACTGAAGCCTCTTCAAACACAGCCCTGAGCTGAGAAACACCGTGAGGAGGGCACAGAACTGGGGAGAAGTGGACATACTTGAGCAAGCACTGCAAAAGGGATGAGATAGTCTGGAGCTGCTTGAAACATTTGACTGCATCACAGGCAGCAGATGAGGACAAATTTTTGACTTTTCTGCAAACCTGTGGGTTTTGACTGTAACTGAAGATGAATGTCTCAGTGTGTCAGGAGATGAGAAATCTTAGAAACACCAACAGAATACCAAAAGTGCTGCAAGGAAACAGAGCTGATTCAGTTTCTTGCCTTACTTAGTAATCGAAGTTGCTTTTGATAGCTTGCTTGTGAAAAAAGCCTTTGTCATTTTTCTTCCAGAAATTAGCAGAATAAATTCCAGAATTTATTTGAACTACTGTCAGGATGCCAAAACTATGCAGGGAGTGGGACAACTGTAAAACCCATATTTTTAGGACTGATTAGGGGAGACCAAGCCCCCAGCTTTGTCATGGTTTAATCAGAGCCACCAACCTGTGCTCATAGGTCCCAGAAATACAGAAATCTAGCTAGGCAGTGGTGGGATTTTTGAAGACTGCCCAAGAAAGTGCTGTTACACCCATACTGGTTGAGTTGAACAGGGTTGAGTGACAGCAGACAAGTCATTCCACAGTGGATAATTAAAAGGATTACATACTGGTATAGAAGGAGTTTGCATGATGAGTGAGCTTTGTTATCTGGGAGCTATTTCCAGCATGATGGATACAAAGTTATCTGAGCATGCTAGACAGAAAATTCTCTTTTTAATCCATTATATGAATAGGCTAGATTGTTTTTAGAGATGGTGCCTAAATTTCTGTTTAGAGCCAAGTTTCTGTACTCTACAGAGGGGCAGATTTTACCTGTGAGATCAGGATGGATGCAGACTTTCTGTTTAGGAGGAAGGATCCAGAAACAGAGCACTGCTTTGTGCTTAATCCCATTCAAAGATTCTTCACAGTCATCCAGGTCTTGTGGCCACTTCAAAAAGGGAAGAGGGAGAAGAAGAGAGACCTGCCTGGTAGAAGGCTCTCTGATGATATGGCTTGGCTGCAAAAGGAAAGACTCTTTGTTATCAGTATAAAAAAGTTATTAGGAACTTCTTCTGGACCTGAGTGCTGACACTCCAGTGCCTAACAGCCATGAGAGAACTAAGATTTTCCATTTGCTAAAAATTGTAATGCATAATGTGTTTGTCCATTTTTCTCCCAAAATGTTTTAGAGAGAGCAATCTGCAGAGAACGGAACAAATCCAGATGCAAAACTTCCTTGACTCAAATGTTCTAATCGTGCTGCTTTGACCTCTGTTCCCTGGTTTATGTGCTAACCTCTGCTCTGAAAAATTATTCACATTCTTTCTGAACTGCACCCACCCACCACAGCCCAGCTCGTTTACTGTGTGCACCCCACCGGTACCCCAGGAATGTAGGGGCAGGTCACAGCTGAGTTTGCTGACAACTTGTTTGCATTTCCTATAGCATGCACAGAAGGGGAAGTCACTTCCCAGGCTGCCTGAAAGGGGCACTGTGACTGGTGGAAAGAAGAATACGAGACCCATACCAGAATACCAAATCTCAGATGAAAGCATTTTATACTACAGAAGCAGTTTAACATACTTTGCCCAGAAGGAAAGTTCACAAGAAATCTGCCAGGGTTTTGGAATCATGAGGGACATGCTCTGCAAAATAAGGGCAGAGGATTGCCACTGTCATGCTATTAGACCTTTCCAGACACCCACATAAGAGCCCTGGCTTTCAGAAATGTGGAAATGCTGCTTTTTGCCACAGACCTTGGATACAGAGGAGCTCATTTCAAGGAGCCCTCAGCACCCAGTCCTTGTAAAGGCAGCAGCAGGCAGGGCACCCACTGGGGCAGGCTGTCCCTCTGCCCCTGCACAGGACAACACACAGTCCTGGCCCTGAAAGTTTATTTCTCTTCATAATATCTTGCAAGTCCCATCAGATGCATTCACCTTCATCCTCTCCCTTCAGAAGCTTGAGCCTTTGCCCTGGGTTTACTAAACCTATTCTTTTTGGGGTGGTACCACCTGACTTCTAAGCCAGGCTGAGGAGTGGCCACTTCTTCAAGTCTCTCAGCAATGTGGTGAGTTCAGCCTTGAAGGCAGATGAGCCTTCTTGCTGGCTGAAACACTGAAATGGAAAATATTGATTGAATGAGACTTATTCTGAACAGAACATGAGCATTTGCTACTCAATCACACTTGAAGTTTTTGATCATTGGTGCTACAGGTTGCAAACATATCTTCCATCCTCCTGGAACAGCCACCAGACAGCTTGTGAAGTGAGAAGAAGGAAGGTAGGAAGTCCTATCAGCTAAAAAAGCTAAGGCATGAGGCAGAGCAAATGTGCTTTGGGTTTTGTCAGCAGTTTTGCACCCAAATTAGGCCTGATGGCTGTTACCTGGACAATGATCTTGCATGATGCCATCAGTCACTCTTCAGCCTAAATTCTGGGTAACCCTTATTAGCAGGGTGAGCTCCTGCAGTGGCATCTGACATCTGCTCCTGTCTCCTGAAGTGTCATGTTGTGTTCCAGCAAATTGAGGCACTGCAAAACCTTGAAGACAGGAGTTGTGATCTCTGTGAAAATATTTAGAATTTGGGCCTAATTTTGTTTACCTTTCTGGTAGGAAATGTCTGCCATGGCACCTGTAACCAGGAGAGCAGGTCTGAGTGAAAAAGGACATTTCTTTTCTTCTTCTATAGGGTCAATAAAGAAAAATTACATTAAACAAAGAGAAGATAGGAAAACAGCTGATTTGAAATGTGTAATAGATATATGGTTTTCTTAAAAATCCCACAGGAACTGATTATCTCAGTTTACAACTAGTTTAAGGCAAAATGCAAAAAAAAAAAAAAAAGATGAGGCTGGCCCTAACCATCGCTTTAGACGGAAATTATTCATATTGTTTCATCGGAAGTGGTGAATTACTAAAAAGATGTCTCCATGGCTGTAATTACTCCCAATTAGTGTCACTCACTCTTCTAAGGGATTTCTCACTGCTGTGTTTGCAGGGGCAGTCTCCTCTTGCTGCTGTCCCCCCACTCACTGCTGCTGTCCTGGGAATGCTGGGTCTTGGAGCAGGGCTGGGCCACTGGACAGGCTTTGCACAGGTGGGGATGTCTGAAGAGGGGTCGGCCCCATCTCCTCTCACTGCTATCACCCACTACATCTAGCCCCTCCTTTGTTTGCCCTGAGCCTAATTACAGCTCTGTCCTTTCATTCCCCACACCAGGGGCCCAGTCCAATGTAGGGAAGGAGCCTCAGGAGAGTGGTGGCTGGCACCGAATCCTCCATTAGTTGTGTTCACACTTAGTCCTGGCCAGGACTGAATTGTCCATCCCAGGAAAGTCTCTGCATTTGTGAGAGGGAGCGAGCTCTCTAGCAGCTCTTCTGGCTTGGGCTGGGCTCCCCTGGTGCCATCTGCTAATCACCTCCTCCTGTCACAGCTTTTCCTCTCTTTCTGCTGGCTTGAGGAACTCCCGTTAACCTGGCTGATTTCAATACCATCAAAAAATTGGCTTGAGACTCATCTAATTATTCACCCTTATATTTCTTCCAGTGTCCAAAATCCCTGGAAAGGGGGGAAAGGAGATGTTTAAGACTGTGAGCAGCTTTCCTCTGTGATTGCTACAGTGCAGCTCCCTGAAGACTTGTGCTCACAGGGGTGTGAAGATCTCTATGTCTTGTGATATCCCGCAAGTGGCTCCTGCCACCGAGTCCTCTCTCCCTCTGAGCCCAGGTGCCTGCACCCTGGGGATGGCAGCAGCCCTACTTGCTGCCTTTGAAGCTCCCTTGCCGTGGCAGAGGCTTACCCTCTTGCAGACACAGCCCTGTGCCTGGCTCCAGGGCCCTGCACCCCTCCTTGTCTGCTGGTGATGGGTGGCAATGTCTCACGTGTGCTAGTGACACCCCAGAGCTGGCCTTGCCTTGGCTAGGCAGGGCATCTCAGGAAGTAGGAGTAGTGCACCATGGAACTGCAAATAACTACTGTGGAAACACAACTTTATATTCTGTTTTCATCTGTACCTGATGCATTCTAACTGAAAGCAAGAGTCATGCTCTGGAAAGGAAACAAAACTCAGTCTTCACTTTTCATCTTTTTCTTCAAAAGCCCAGATCCTCATTCTCTGGACACTCTCCTCAGTTTTGGGAAGACCTGGGCAGATGGGACAGAGCAGTTTGACTCATCCTTCCCTCATAGAGTCAGACTACTATCATGAGTCTCTTATTAATGACAATAAAAGAGCAAAACCCAAGTGTTTGCCATTACTAGGGCATTGTTTTGCACTTACCAATGTGGCTTCCCTGGTAAGAACTATTTCTAAGAAAAATGTGGCACTGACTTACCAGAGAGACTCCATGTGCAGGTCCTGAGGACCTTGGAGCAGCACCTTCCTGCACGGAGAGGAGTTGGGTTCAATGCTGCCCACTGCCTGGTGTGAATTTATTTTTGCAATATTTGCCTCTTACCTTTAATTTGCAGAGGGCTTGTGAGCTTCATGAGCACCCAATGAATCCCAGAGATCTTCCTGCCGTCTTTGCAATCCCTACTCCAGAGAAAACCTTTCTCCCTCTGCTTGTCACCCTGAAGTCCTTACCACCTGCTAAGCTTTCCCTTCCTCTAAAGCCCTACATGATGGGTGTTTTTATCAACCTGCACCTCCACTCTTGCTTTCCCCAGGGTCCTCTGGTCTCATTTCTGCCTTTTAAGCTCCCAGGCTATTGTAAAAAAAGGTGGTAGAGCCAGGCTGGGATGTCCAGTGGTGTTTGTTTGCAGTGACACCTCATAGGTATTCAGGCTGCTCTCCTCCTTGCTGGTGAGCCTCATCTACAGAGTTTTCCTGCATAAAAAACTGCACATGTCAGAGGGGAAAGACAAATGACGATAGCAATAATGTAGGAGAACGTCCTCTGAACATTTGAGAGGGCTGAATCATGAACCACTTTTACCAAGGCATACAAGAGGCACTTAAATATTAGCTGCTGCTTATAAATAATATTGGTATGTTAAATACACACATTTTTTCAGAGTTTTATAAAGCGAGTGATCTCTATTTGCTTTCAACTGGAAATCATAAAGTAAAAATCAATGAGCTTATATTAAGCTTGTATTATGGTCCTTGAAGAGCCAACTGACTCTATAAAAATGACTGTTTTCTAACGAAGATATAATTAATTGGATTGAGTTGGCAAAGTTTAAGTGCCTTGTCATATTTTGACTGCTATGCAGCACTTATTGATTTTATAGAACACCCTGTAGATAAATGTAATGATTAATTTTGTTTGGTTTACAAGAACAGAAAACTTCTATGCAAAACTGGATGTGCTGTTCTATCTTTTTATAACCACCTGTACCTGGCAGGAGCATGGGTCTAGCTGTGGAGCTACACCAGGTGGCCTGGCCTTCCCTGGTTTCTTATTTACTCCAAAGAAATTCCATTTTCCTCCCAAATCCATGGGGTTTGTAATTTCAAGGATTTTAGAGAGAGTATTTTTCAATATTTATTACTTGGGTGTTTCTGTTTTCTTTCTAAAATTAGGAATGGTAAGTTTTAGTCCATGTTTCCTAGTTTGCAAAACCATCAACCACAGGTCCAAAACCCAGGCCCAGCTCATGAATCCACTTCTAAGTCAGTGTTTGCCTTGGGATAGAGAAGGTGGCTCCAGTCACCTGGTCCAGAGCCCTTCGTGCCTGGGGCCCCTGCCCCTCCCTGCCCTGCCCCACAGCCCCAGCCCCACGGCAGCTGGGGGCTCTCCCAGGGACAGGTGCAGAGGAGCATCCCTGCCCTCAAACCCCGCCATGGCCAGGACAGCCAGGCCAGCTGGGGGGGTCTGGCCGCGCCCCAAATGGGGCAAGCCAGGGCTGTGATCCCCTTCACACACACCACAGCGGGGCTCGGCTTGGTGTGCAATTCTTGGAGCTATTTTCCCCGAGGCTTTGGAGTTATTTTTAGCCATAGCTACAGCACTCGGTGCCACATGGCTGCCTCTGAATTATTTGGTTGCTTAATTGGTGGAGTTGATGTAGAAGCAAAATGAGAGGAAAGGAAATACCAGCAGCCTCCCTGGGGACACCCTGCCAAGCCTAGGGGTGACAGTCGTGCTCACTGTGAACTGTCTCGGCATGTCTGTGTACCAGCAACGCGGGGAATGAAAAGGATTTCGGGCCTGAGTTTCAGATCCGCTCTGGTGTTCCCTCCCTCTCCTCTCCGGCTGCATTCTTGCCCCCGCTGCTGGTACAGACGGAAAGTGCATCCCGAGGTGCTGCCGGGCATCCTCCCTGCCTGCTCCTCGGAGACTCAGGAAGCTGGACCCCAGGCACACGCGGTATCTGCAAGGTACCAGGACTGAAATCAAAGCTTTGATTTTTGTCTTTGCCCTCAGAGCGGATTAGTATTGAATGTCTGATCCACAAGGTGTTTAATGAGTCTCTGGGTATAAACTGGCAGAGCAGAAATCTTTCGAGTAGCCTAAGCTGACCAGAAATGAAAACAGGAATGTCCCATTGTACAGTGTGGATGGAAACTACTAAAATCATATCCCAGGAACTACCCATGCACTGCATTCCTCCAAAGAAGTGCTCTCTTCCATTCCGAACACAGATGCTCATTTCTGTGTGATGCTGGGAAATCACATGTGCCAGGCATGTTAGAGTGGCTCCCTAAATTAAAGGATCTGTATCGATATGAGAGCAAAGAGGTGGCTGAGGATGCTCAAATCAGGCCACCAACAATATGGTTTCTAAACCCCACCGCTGTGAGGGGGCAGCTGACAAGACCCCCAGTTCTCCAAGCCACTGCTGTTACATCCTAAACTACACAGCTGCAGGCCAAACAACATCCAGTATTAAGTTAAAACCACTCTCCTACGTAGAGTCTGAGCCACCCACACCCCAGCACAACCCACCCCCTCTCCGGCAGCGCTCCGTGTTGCAGATCGAGCCTCAGAGCAGCTCTTTGGCTCTGCTCCCCTCCGGCTGCTCCTTGCCGAGGCACTGCCGTGCAGAGCCCCACAAGTGCTTCCTTCCTAGCCCCACCGGGACTTGTTCTGTGGCCCTTAGTTCCTGGGGAGTGGTGCTGACCGAGCTCGGTGTGGCTCCCGTGGGTGCTGGGTTTCACGCCAGGATGGCAGGGGCCGTCCCCAGGGCAGGAGGTGTCCCTGTTCCTCAGGCTCTGCCTGGCAGTAGCTTCCTGTCGCTGGGAGCTACTCTGCCAGCAGCCCGCAGTCTCCACGCTGGCAAAGCAAAGATTAGCAAAACCACGAGGAGGACAGCATCGCCCAGGCTCGGTACAGGACAAGACTGCCTGGGGACCTGCAGGACGGCCGCCCTGGGAGAGGGCGCCCCGTTTAGATGATTACTGAAGCACTGGGGCTATTCAGTCCGGTGCTTGCAAAGCACCATCTGCAGGCATGGATCACCCCCGGCTGCAGGTGCAGCTTGTCCCCCTGCCAGCACCCAGCTGGACACAGCCATGCACCCCACTCCTGCTTGCATTGGGGGCTGCCCCAGCACCAGGCCATTTGAAACATTACCTTGGATAACTGCGATATCAGGAAAATTGTGAATGTACATTCAGCCTGGGGCTCATCACTGCTTGGCTGAGCACCGGCTGTACGTTCAGGGCTGCCAGTGGCACAGGAGAAGGGCAGAGCAGCAGAGAGGCTCTCGCCAGCAGCAAGGGAGCCAAGGTGAGGAGCGAGTGCCCTGGAAAAGCCACTTTCCCCGGTGCTTTGCCCCCAGTTGCACCTTGCCGCTAAAGCTGCCTCTGAACACGTCCATCAAGCTGCAGGGGTGACTCCTGTGACTGGTACTCGCGCAATTGCCGTGCTTCTTGATCTAAAAATATGGTTAAAATTTTGCTCTTGAGACACATTGTAAAAATGTCACTTTTCAGGGCTTTCTCACAGCAGGGATATGGTTCCTTGTGAGCTGCAACTCAGCTCCTGCTCCACGGGGGACTGGAGTGGCAGTGCCTGCCTGAGGCACTCACAGGTGAGCTGGAAGGGGAAGCAGGAGCTCAGCTGTGCCAATGGCAGCAGCTCTGGCAGCAGCGCTGGATGGAAACCAACCACAGAGATTTATAAATCACTGCTCTTTACAGGCAAATTACTTCCCCTTAGGTAAGAGGAAACAAAGCACCCAGGAGGGGAAGAAAGTCTAACTTTGGGGAGGTTATCATGGTTTCATCCCAGAACACCTGCCAGCCCTGGTGTCACTGCAAGGCAATCAACACATGGCATGAATCTGAGAGTATAAAAGATGTGTCATTACAAGAAGGAGGAGGAGGAAAATAAAGCAAGTTGACAGCTCACATCCTGTGCCATAATCCTAGAAATTGTTAATATTTACAAAATTAACTAATATAACTGATGACAATCTCACTCCTCCTGGTTGTCATGAGGATATTAACAGTTACCACCCGCTACAAACTGGAAATATTCCCTGTCTCTGGAGCTCCTGCTGCTCAGCAAGCGTGGGGATGGCACAGACTTGGCCTCCCAGCTTTCCTACCAGCCCCAAGCCATGACCCAGTGTAAACACCCAAGCACTGCTGGAGCTGGAAGTCCTCCTGACCTCACTCTGCTTCCTGGGAGCAGAGGGTCAGGCAGAACAGGAGGAAGATTTTTCTCCCCCCAGCTCCTCTAGAAGCCCAGGATCCAGCTCCATGTAGTGATATTGGGGAGAGCCCAGAGGAGGAGGATGGGGAGTACAGACAGTGCTGGAGGGAGGAGAGGCGAGGGCCACACCGGCTTGGATCATACCTTGGAACAAGTTGCCAGTTCAGAAGAAACTCCAACTCTGCTGCTGTGATTTGCCAGCTGTAAGGATGGAAGCTAATTGATAAGCAGATGCTACTGTCATTTCCTTAACATGAAAGACGTGACTAAAACCAAAATAAAGGTGCTTGAACACCAGTGACTCCATAGAAAACTTATTCCTAGTCTAGCAATCACAAAAATGGGAAACTTTAAAATCACAGTTGCTGTTCCTCACATATTTTTTAAGAACGAGAGTAAGAGCAGTGCTCATTTTCTCAGAACTGAGATTTCTTTTTTTTTTGTAACTGTTACCTGTCCATCAAGAGGACTCCAGGAGGCAATACAGGGTTGACACCATTAAGTACAAGATAACTGTGGATGGTGTCTGCACAAGCAAGTCTTCTGGTTTCATTTTGCTCTACCCTTAGCAAGGAACATTAGCTCCCCAGGTCACTCTTTGTACAGGCACAGGATGTCAAGTTTATGGTAATTTAAAAAGGTTTCCTCTGTCAGGGTGTATAGTACACAAAAAATTTGCCATACTCTTTCCAGTTCACCGTATGCAAAATCAAAACAGAGAACTACCAGCATAATTGTGTTCAAAGAGCTCCCAGGTACAGGAAAGCTGTAAAAAAGCAAATTTTCTCTTCACAGGAATAATTTTCTCCCCTCAAAGGGACAGCTGTTGGCTGTATGAGAGGGTGGCTCAAAGAGGCAACCTGAACAAGTGACCCTGAATGAATGAATGGATGGCAAAGACTCCCTCTTCAAGGCAACTTGAGATCAGGGATCTCATTTTCAATTAGGCCAGTGAAACAATACTGATCAGTGGAGCAAAGAGCAGCTTTTCCAGAGCTGGCACAGCACAAGTGCTCACCTAGGTGCAGCAACCAAGGACTCAGTGGAAGGGGCCTCAGTTTGATGGATCCTCTGGAGAAACGACCATGGGGACCATGATGAGCTGCACTGCTCATTAAGTGGTTCACTACAATCAGATACAGCAACTCCTTTCCTTGAGTACAATGGGGAAATAAATGTGACCCAGTAAAATATAACATTGTTTTTAAATATTAAAAAAAGGAATGACCTTAGAGAACAGATATATAAAATCATCATACATTAAAACTGTTGTGTAGTTTGCCTTAAGAAGCTGGCACATTTTTAGAAACACTAAAACCATTGCACATTACATCTCAGATAGTTTGCTTTTCTTTCCCTTGTCTTTTATTCTGCCCTGCACCTTTGAAGAGCATTCCTTTACAACCCATTTTGTTTTCTGTTTGTAAAGCTTTATGCATTTCAGGTTTTCATCAACTTCTGAGATCATAATCTTATGTTTTCATCTTTCTTTTCAAGGAACTTCTTTTTCCCCCCCATCTGCCACCATCTTCAGTATAGTACTTCTCCCTTTAGGATTTCTTTTATCTTTCTCATCTTTATGCCTTTCACTTACTCTTCCCCAGGCCCTTCATTCCTGCTTTTGCTTGTCAAAACTGTGTTTCTTCCTCCTTCATGAGGGAAGAAGTGGGAAGGTTGGGTGGATTTTTTTGCTATGAGCACACAAGAATGTTCCAATCAATACTTTGCAATCCTGCAGAGGAGAGCTTGCATGACTCTTTCAACACTTTCAAAATTTGCAACTGCAGTTAATGAAAGTCTGACTAATGCTTGAAAACCATAAGCTTATTTTAAAGCAGTGCTGTAGCTTCCCACCAATAACATCATCAGGCCTACCCCAACAAGCTTTGAATTTTACATTAAGAGACACTACTCCATGCTTTGAAACACTTGTAGCCCTGTAGCAACTTTTTTTTGCCTAAACCCCAGGACACAGAGTGGGTGATGGACACAGTCTCAGACACCACCTGAACCTTCAGCTCTGGCTGGATTTCTGTTCAAATCAAAGGAAAGCTGTATTGCCACCCCACTCACAGAAAGCCATGTCTATGTCTACCCAGGGAGATTCTGGAATACTGGTGAATCCCCTTCAGCTGGAAGTGAGTGTAGCATGTAGAATGTCACCAAGTCTCAAAGCTGGCATCTGTCAGGAGCGTAGTGGTAGTGGAAATGCCCTCCTCCAGGGCTGGGGTAGCATTCAGTGCCAGGGAAGGATCCAGAGCCTCTTCACCCCTTCCTGATAGACGTGTCCTTGCCATTTATTTTATTCCAAAACCAATCTGCAATAGTAGTTTGGGAATCTTCTGACATTTCATCGACATTTCTTCAGGACTTTTTGTAGCATGATTATTATTGTCAGCAGGCCCTCTCACGTGTTAATACCTACACCACAATTAATTGTGTGCATTCCAGATGGGACGTAGTTTTTTCTGTGAATTCTTAACATGCATCCAACCTAGCACCTTCATGGGCCTGTTTCAGTTGGACCTGTTCCCTAGGCAGATCACTTAAGAGGTCTGGAAAATCCTCTGCAGAGCTTGCAACAGAATTGACTGTTCCTGACAAGTCTACCATTTTTACTGTTCTCCATCTGCCTACAAGGACTACCTCATTCTTCTGAAGTACTGAAGACCACTTAAAATGTGTCTAAAGCTTGACGCCAACTTCCTAGCTCCGCTTGCCGATTCAAAAAAATCTGTTGCAAAATATATGTCAATACATTTATTCCCAAACTAAGGCAACCATGTTACCTAAATGCTGGGGCAATCCTAAATGCACTCGAGAGGCTGGTGCTGATAACAGAAACTTCAGATGGGCTTTTGCAGAAGGCATCACTTCTAGCATGAGATATTTAAAACCTTTTCTTTTCCCACTGAACACAACAGGCCTGTCTTGGCAGTCTGGGCATGCTTCCCAGCTTGCTGTCCGGATGGGATGGCAGCCGACACTCGGCAATGGGTTGTTCGGGCATGAAATTCATTAAGCTGGAAATCAAGGGCAGGAAGGTCTTGACATAAGTGATCCAGGTATGAATATCTGTTCTTGTTCCTTGAGTTCCCTTGTTGGCTTTTGCTCTCCTAAGAATAAAATTGTTTGGGAAACACTATCTGCAGATTTTAGGTTTTACTTCTCTATTGGTAAAACCTGAAACTATTTGAGCTGTTAAACCATTTGCAGCTTCTGAGCTTGGTTGTGGTGCCAGCTTTGTATAGATAAATATAGAACCTGTGGCATTTTCAAAAGCCATTTGGAATAGCTCTTCAATATAAGCACTTTAAGCAGAGATTAAACACATTATTTGGGTTTTCTGCCTAAACAAAAAAAAATCACTTGAAAAATTGGCAGAAGTACCAGTTTCTTCAAATGACAAAGTTCTCTTCCCCAAACTGAGTCTGGCAGTTGGCAGCTCTCTACAAAGACATTTTTTTTTTCTCTCTCCCCTTCCCTACTCCTGGATTTCAAAATAACCTTCAAGGCAAAAAGAGCAGTCCACAGCAACATAAAAAAAAGAAAAAGAAACTGATTAAAATGTTTCACTCCTTGAACAGAATGCTTTGCATTTTAACTAACTTGGATCTGATAAAATGCTACCACATTCCTACAGAAGAAATCACCATATTATGGGAAACTGGACACATACATTCCTCAAAGAATTTCCTATTCTGAAGTCCTACTGAAGAAACTAAACAACGATACAAATGAAGAGCTTTATTAAAATCACTTGAAATATCATATGAAATTTAATACCGGATAATATAAGTGCAAACTCCCCTATATTAAGAGGATGTGACACATGTGAAAAGAGGACATTAATATACATATAAATAGAAAAGCTAAAAGATGTTTGACAGTGATATATTAAACGGCTACATAAATGTGACCATAGTCAGGTGCATATGTAATTTTGTTTCCCTCTATCAGTATCTTCTAAAGCATTATACATAGTAAATTGCATTTAATTCTAATCCCTGCTTTCTTATACATAATAAGAGATGTGTAGAAATATTGTAGGCAGAAGCAAAAGCAATGCAACAGATGTAAAACAGAGCCAGAAGCCAGGCACTTATTTGTTCTTGGCTGCCAGAGGTTTACGGCTGATCTTCTTTGACTTGTCATTATTCTTCTTTGGAGGTTCAGGGTTTGCCTGCATGTGTCTGCCATAAAGACTGTAAGGAAAGGAGAAAAAAAATTGTGATACAACCATTAAACACAGACTTTTACTCTGCAGCACATTAAAAAGTGCATCTAGTTTCTAGAAATAAAAAAAAGGTCTTTATTTTGTCTCAACACACTGAATTTTCCATCAGCGGTCAAGCTGGAGTCATTAACATTCGTTTTTTTGTGACTTTTCAGGGGAGTAATGTCAGGGAAGAGCAGGCTTTTGGAGCAGTGAAGGAGCAATCAGTTTTGCCTTCAGAAACTAGCAACCTTTATTCTGCAGTTATGGGATTAAGGCTCGGAAGGCTGCAAGGATGTGTATTCAAGTAGACAATGACAAAAATTGGGTTGAACTGGAGAGATAGAGTGCCTGCTTAGAGCAAAGTGAGCATCATCCCTAACCAGAAAACCCAGGGGCTTGATAATGTGACAGAGAGCAATGGTGTCAGAGCTGCCTTTGCTGCTCACACATGATTGATAGCACTGGGACAGATACCAACACATCAATGCCACATTAGTAAGTACCACTGATTAAATGTTGACAAAGTATCCTACAATTAAGACGGCTAGCATTAGCTATGAAGCTAAATGGACTACATGGCTGAGAGGAGCTTGCTAAATATCACATAGTAATTAATAGATAATTTATGAGTAATGCTGATTAGAATAAATTAAAAACCTACCCAAAATAAACACAGCTCAAATTTAACTTCCCTCATTGACATAAAGTACTTTTTGAAAATGCCCTTTGCGGCTTTCGGTTGGGGTAATTTTCTTCATAGTGGCTGGCATGGGGCTGTGGTTTGGATTGCACTGGAAACAATGTTGATGATGCAATAGAATTTTAGTTACTGCTGAGGAGGGCTTGAACAGAGCCAAGGCCTTTTCTGCTCCTCACCCCACCAGTGAGAGGGCTGGGAGTGCACAAGCTCTTGGGAAGAGATGCAGCCAGGACAGATGACCCAAACAGACCCAAGGCACATCCCAGATCATACCACATCCTGCTCATCATAGAAAGCTGGGAGAAGAAGGAAGGGGGGATGTTTGGAGTGATGATGTTTGTCTTCCCAAGTAGCCGTTACATATTATCTTGGAAGTCTTTTCTAACCTTTGTGATTCTGTGACTCTATTCTATTTACTATTCTAATTCTATGTCAGAAGACTAAAAGCTACCACCTGATCTGAGCTTTATGTTGCTGTATCTGGAAGATACTTCAACCTTGGCATTCCTGGACTGTGGAATGGGATTAGAGCACCTTGTAGGGTGGGGTGGAGGGGCAGCACTTGCTTTCACTTTCTCAGCAGCTGAAGTTTTACATCATGCTGCTAAGCAGATTGCTGTCAAGGTGTCCTGTAGCCAAACAGCCTTGCTCAAGGAAAGTACAACTGTAAACTATGACATTACTTCACCTTACTGAAATTTTATGTGAGCCATCACCTACTGTCAACAAGGGATCAGGTGGCATTTCCTGATGAAAGCAGAGAGCCCTGACCCTCTGCGATAACTACATGCTTCATATGAGCTACAATACACATATTTTTCTTTTATTTCTTAAGAGATAGAGTTCCAGAAGCACAAGGCTGTATTTTATACAAGTACACAGTATGTGTATTAATCAAATATACATCCTAAATAACTCCTGTTTTGGAAGGTGTAAAGTGAGTTAAGTGAGGGAGTTGTTTCCTATGGAAGGAGATGGTTCAGTATTACGAAAAGCTATCACTGTAGAAGAGCACAGAAATGACATTCAAGGAGGTTGTCCCATCAGAAACTGACCCAGGATAGAAGAAATCAGGGAATAAGCAGCATCTTGTTCTGAATGATATGCAGTGCAGCATTTGAACCATTGTCAGCAGCAATTTTGTAACTCTTAGAAAACAGCACTAGTTAGGTAACTACAAAATCAACATTCAAGCTGGCTTTTTGCTTTTTTAAAGTCCCTATTTGGGATTTTAGGCACTGATTAAGAGAGAATCCACTGTATCTGAGCACAAAAATCCTTCATGGATAGGAACAGAAGTCCCCTAGCACTGTCCTGTGTTCCACATGTTACTGCCCCACAACTCCTTTGCCCTGCTAGTGCCAACTCAAAGAGGACTGAGCTTAAGTGGTTGTGAATGGTTACATCCCCTCCTTTTGTTCAAGCTGGTTTAGGCTCCCTCTTTTTTTTTTGGAAACTTTATATAAAGTTTCCCTCTCAGATGATCCTTTTGGCATTCATTCTGCCTCTCATTTCCTCTTTCTCAGAGCAAATGTTCAAGCATGTGGACTGTCAGACCTCAGATTAGTGAACTTTCCCAAAGAAAAAGGGCGTGGTGGGAATTCTGCTGACTACACAGATGCTTTCGAAATGCAGAAAACCTGAACACTGACAATTCTGAATGAACTTCAGAGTTCTGGTAAAGCCTTCTGACTATGAAAAGAGATCCAGAAGCCACTGTGTGCATTAAGCAGTAAAAATACCAACTGACCCGTAGATATTTTTGGGTTCTTTTTGGTATTTGCTCCTTACAATATTCAGTGCTACTGGTGCCCCAGCAACTCCCTTTGCCCCATGCAAATACTACATTAGTAGTAATAGATGTATATGAGTTGAAGGCATCTACAGCATTTTCACATTCTTTTTACCTGTTTTCGTGTCCAACCACTTCTATCAGCATAAGCACTAAAATTTCATCCAGTAAAGTAATTACTGGCTTTGAAACAGGAAAATCAAATATATCTGCTTAGGTTTCCCTGGCAGGAAAGGAGAGGGAGTTTCAATGCACATTGCTATCCCAACTCAAGATGAGTGCTTTACAATCTTTCATCTAGTCTGCTAGCCAAAGAGCAAGGATCAGACATATTCAGATTATACAAGCCTTCACACACAGGGTCTCTTTCTTCTGTCTGCATACATCAAATATGAGGAGACATATGGTGTCACAAAAATATTTAAATACAATAATGACTGTGATAATGCCTCTGGGACAGAATTTGCCTTCTGTTACACTAGGTAAAGGAGAATTCAAAATTCTCAATGAACTTCTGGTACAACAGACACCACTTTTACAGCTCTCAGGGGAAAAAAAGCCGCAGGGAAAAAAAAAGGCAAAATAAAAACACTAATGGAGCTTATCTGCACAGAGAAGCAATTATCTGACCTCCACAAGAACCTATAACCCTTTAGTTTGAATAGATGTGAAATTTGCATAAAATCTTTAATAATTTCAGTACTTACTGGAAAGACACAGGAACAGCTGTAGCCAAGCTGTACAAACTAGGTACATGCTCTTGTTCTGCATGAACACAGAGTCAGATGTGTTAGGCAGAGACACTGGCACATCATCCTCGGCAGCAGAGGTCAGCTGAAGACATGTACACAGACAGTTCTGCTGCTCAGCTGATGGATGGTGATGTGCCTAGAGGATGGCACCTTGACACAGCTGTTTGCATGACTAGACCCTTAGCCAAGGCAGACTGTCTCCATAAACACACAAAAGAATTTTGACGCAGGTTGTGGCTACGGTCTGGAGGCAGATTTGTGAGGTAAGTGCTGATAACACATTCGTGGCAGTGCCTTCCCACTAGATATTTTGGAACGTCACCTGTTCACAACACTGGTACAGCTCTGAGCAGGACACTACACACAGCTTGAAGGCCAAAACTTCTGCTGAAGGACAAAATCTGGAGTGCAAACAAACATTTGAGATGCTTGCAGTTTGCAGTAACAGTCAGACACTGGTTACTATAAACACAGCTCATGAACTGCAGAACCTCTGTATACTTAGCAGCTACAGTAATGTAGACAGACTTCTCATTACAGTAAAATTAAAGGAGAGATTACATGCAAGACTGAAAGTGCAGAAAGCCCTCAGACAGAGACTCTGAGAAGCTTTTTTCCTTGTATATATTTTTAAAAGTAACTTTCTTGAAAAAAATGTTCCTTTGCATGCAGATGTAAACATAAACAAAATCTTCCTGCATTCTCCACCTGCCCCACTGGAAGTAACAAACAACAGCAGCATGGCTGCCGCAGCAGCAAAACTAACAACATCAAGTGAGAAAGATGCTCATTAAACTTCATCATTCTGTCTACTTTAATGATGCTTTTACTTAATAAAAATTCCCTAAGTAGTTGCAAGGATATTAGGCAAGGTCTCTGGTTATGTATCAGGGGTCTAAGCTGTCACTAGCAAGCATGCAGTTCAGGAGAGGCATTCCCAAGAGGAGAGAGTGAATACAGCTTTCTTGTAATAAATTCAGAGAGAATCAATAACCACAGCTTGCCACATTACTTAAGCATTTAGGAAAGTAGGTGATCCTTCTAAATTAAACCACAAATTGCTAATTGTTGCAATTTACAGCATAAGATCAGGCATGGAACTTTGTAACTTGAAAGCATATAGTCTTGCTACCAAAATCTCTGAAATTAAAAATAGAACCATAGTTAAAATTCTTAAATTCATAAAGGTCAAAAGAGTCACTTTGAAAAACAAATCCCGCACAACTACCTCCAATTTTTCTCTCTTGTACAACAAAATGCTCACTAGCCAAGGGCTACATGCTCCCAGAGATAAGACAGAACTTGTGTGAGCTAGGGAACTAGTGCAAAGTGTTTGATGCATACATTGATTTTTTTGAGTTAAGCATTTTGAAAGAGGATTCCAAGACTGAGCCATGAGAAATACACTGGTCTCACTTGATGTCTGTAACAGATCTACAGGGTGAGTATGCAGTATAAAAAGGACCCCATAGTTAAATATGGCCCTGGAGAGATACTACCTCCAGCTATGTACTGTAATCAGGGAAACAAAGATGAAACATTCCAGCTCTGCTTGATTTTTCAAAAGCTGAAGTTCAGGGTCAGGCAAATATTTAGGGCTCAGACAAAACCTCAGAATGGGTATTCGCAGTGACCTCAACAGGACAGTCCTAACCCCCAGCTGATAAAGCAGGAGAAGGGAAAGGCTGAATCAGTGGTGGTATTTCTAGAAACCCAAAGCTGAAAGAAGTGCTTGCATGACCGATACATGCTGGCTACCCTGCGTTAGTTACAGTTCACATGCACTTAGAGCAAGGTGCTTTTGCCACACCAGTTTTTGCACAGCTTATTGCTGCTCTGGTGTCCCCTTTGAGTGACTGGGACTGACCTTTTCTATGTGGGAGCTGATAACATGTCATCCCCTCAAACCACATATTCTCTCTCCCAGGAAAGGGACACATATTGGGATTTAACTGGTCAGTAATGTACCAGTGAGAGAAAACAGTGGAATTAAAATTACTACGCAAGTAATATATTATGTTGGTAGTTCACCAATAATGTTTTTAGTCTTTGTGATATAACTCAGATCTCTCAATGAAGAGCAACACTGCATGGGTAAGTGAAACAAGTATCTGTTTTCCTTACACTCGAATGGCAAACTGCAGCCTTAGGATTCTTAATAAGGAAAACCAGACACGAGTGATTCATTTTATTCAGCTAACTTTTTGCCCTTTGTTTTCAAGTGCTCTGAGAGCAGATGGCAGCAATGTCAGTGATGTTCATCATCTGAAGCTCTTGCAAGTTTTTTCAGAACTGCTCAGTTTTGGCCTGTCCCCGTCTGTGCAGCTCTCTCCTGCTCCACGATGGAGGCAGCACTGGCTGGATGAAGGGGGCAGGTGCTGGCAGTGCCACATGCTGCAAGAGCCTCTGGGCCACTGAATCTGCAGCTCTCAATGTGCTGTGAAACTGCTCCATTATTTTTAGGCCTGCTAACAGTGTGCCTTCCTCTATAGCCCACTGCCACTCTGGGATGCTTAATGCTTCAGACTGCCCCAAATCTATACACACCAGAGCCCAGCCCCGAGACACTCCCAAATGTAACGACCTGTGTTATTTTCCTGTTCTTTCCACCTGCCTCAATTATCTTCACAACCCAAAGTTCCTGCAGACTTTGCCTGTCACTAGCCTCCCTGATTCCTTTGAAGTCCTGCATTTCACCTTTTAAAAGAGACTTTCTGCATCACCAGAAATCCCTAATACCCTCAAAAGCTTTTTGGGTCTTCACCCCACAGGCCTCGTTAGGGGAACTGATTATCTCTTCCTGTCTTGGATTAGCTCTTTTTTTTAATCTAGTTTCATTTTTTTGAGCCCAAATTAGATAGAAAGGATTCAGCACAGGTGGAGAACTAAGTATTCAAGCCCATGTCTCCTAGTCAGTGGAGATCTGGCTAATGAAGCCAGTGGAGTAAAGAGTTTTTTGGGTGATCAAGTACAAGTGTCTGCTGTGAGATGCTTAGCTGCACTGCTCCGTTAAAGATTTTCACCAGCTACAGAGGACAGTGGGTAGCTAGCTGACACACAGACACTCATGTTTAGCTATTTTAAAATGCTAGATGGAGTCCACCCAACCACTCCCTCTATGTTCCCACTCTGCACTCTCACAAGCTGTTAGCTATCTTACATTAGAGACTCTGCTGAGTCACACCGTCCAAAGTTGACTTACTCAGAATTCCTGCATAAAAACACTCCAAATCTCAACAAGCAAAAAAAAAAAAAAAGTATTCTGTCAAAACTTTCTGGAGCTCACTGTTTCAGTATCTGTGTAGAACGTGCACGCTCCAAAATAAATCCCATGTGTCTCCTACTGGCTACTTCACCATTCAGTTTTCCACAGGGCTCCCTTCTGCTGGACCTCTCTACCCCAGTCTATCTGCTGCTCTGTATGCCTGAAGAAAAGAAAGACTCGACCTCTATGTGCCACATTTCCCAGCCTCTATCCCTACAGGTCACTGTCAGAGACAGACCCTGGCCAGAGGGACCTCTGGCCTCAGCTCAGAGCTCCCAGACCTGATGTGTCAGTGAGTGGAGATTTGAGCTAACTATGATTTACAAACACTTGCTCTACTATTGGGCTGGCAATAGATGGATAATTTTAATTCTGCCAGACAACATTTGCTCTTAAAATGGTTAATTTAATCCTTGCTTCTTTGAACTCACCATCTTGCATGTTATGAGGAACCAATGTCTTTTTTTTTTTTCCATAAAGGAATTCCAAGTAGGTGTTAGGTATTTCTTTAATTAATACACAGTAATAAAAGAAAGCCTTCTCCTTATATTCTCTGAGGCTAGCAGCCTTTTGAAGCAAGTACTTTAAATGTGAGGCTTGTTAGGGAAGCACAGCTGGAAGCTCAGAGAAGCCTATTAAAAAAAAAGATTTTTTTAAAAGGAAAATGTAGAGGCCAAGATTTGCAAAGCTGGCTAGTGATTTTGCATACCCAACCTGAAAGATCTTACAAGAAGCAGGGCTTTTGGCAGACACAATTTTGAAAGCACAAGGAACACTAACATCTAGTTTCTGAAAGACCTATCTTGATACCAAGGGATCCCAGCACTGAAAATCTTCAGCTGTGCTACAAATCCAGAGAGACACACAAGGGGGGCTTCCATGGAACTGTCACAAAGATGGAAAGGACAGGGCATGCTTATTCTTATTTCTTTCAAAACAGACACAAACAGGAATTAAGATTTCATCTAGAGAATCTATTATGCTGATAAAACAAGCCCCAGCTAGGCCAGTATAATGAAGCAGCAGCCTGAGAGGATGAGGGAGAGAACAATTCATTTCTGCATGTGGATAGTCCTATCAGATTACTTCAATTATGAAGACTTCCTCACCTGGCACTCAGATCTTCAAGCACATTCAGGAGGCCTGATCTCCTTTCTCATGCTCCATTTTGAATGGAGCAAGGAGAGGTTCAGCCTGCACGTGTGGACCAGTCCCTGAATCCACAGCAGGCATGAAAAAACTGCACAGGCCAGAAACTGCACTCCTTAAGGGTAAGAACTCCCACAAATTGCAGTGGAATATCTTCCTACTTCTTTTCACAGATGATATAGTGCTCTCCTACTTAGGACCAGAAAAAACAATTTAGCACCAGACCCAGGCATCAGTTTAAACTCTGAGGGCTGGGGTATCTCCTAGAACAAATGGCATCCTACATCTAATGCATCAAAAGCAATCAGGAGCCACAGAAACTGCACGGACATGCTCAGCTTCTTTGGCAGATGCCAGCACAGGTAGCTGCAGATAAAAATGCACCACTAAGAAGGAAAAAGACAACTCAAGTGAGAAAGAAGTGTGTTCTGTTTACTGAAGTGATCTGTATCATCACAACCTTTATGTATTTGTAATTTGTGAGCATGCAGTAGACAAATCAACAGATGCTCCATTTCCCCAAACCAAGTTGTTGGTACAACATTCAAGGCCACCTGCCTGATCTCAGACTAACCCTGGAGAGGCAGCAAACATGGTACAGAAAACATACTGGCATGCAGCACAGATATCCTCCTGCAGACAGCTGAGCACAGTATTCTTCATTCTTATGTTATTTTAATGTTGGTCTCCACGTGGAGTCCTTTGAGCTTCAGTAAAACAGTGCTCACTTTCCTTTCTGAATCTACACTGCTGCTCAGATAACTGCCCTTACATAATCTTTATTATTGATTTATTACATGCATTTTGCTGTGTACCTAATTAACATTTAAAAAAAGGAAAACAGAGGGCAAAAATAGCTAAGTGCAAGCTAAGGAACTTTCTTTAAGTTATTATTTGTCTGGCAGGTATGAATTTCTTTTCCAGTAACTAGACAAAGTGTACCAATAAAATGTGTAGAAGGGACTCTTGGGAAATACTGATACAGAGAGTCTCTTTTTCCTTTTTTTTTTTTAAGCAAAATTGAAGTGTCTGAGTTAATCTGAGCCTGCTCTGCTGCACACTGAGGATGACCAGTTTCACTGGCAGTAGCCTGGGGAACATTCAGGAGACTGCAATTCCCCACACACAGGGTTTAATCAGCAGCCCTGCTCTGCTGGTGCTGGGCTGGCTCACACACCTCTCAGGGTGTCTGTCTCTGCCACCCCAACTGGCTGCAAGGCCAGCTCTCCAACAGCTCCTTAAAATAACCGTAATGACTGAACAGTGACAAGGGACACAGTGACAAGGTGGGGAACTCAACCAAACTAACCTCTCTGAATCACCACCTCTGAGACCCTCAAAGGGAAAGGACGAAGTCCCAGTCCTGTCACACAATCCATTTGTGTGACCCAATACAAGAAAACTCTGGAAGGCCATGTGAGCTCTGCAGACCACTGTGTAAAGGGGGCACAGGATTTACCATGGGATGCTTAAACAGTTTTGGGATTCAACAAGAGCATTTAAGGATTATACAGGATTTACGAGTTCTTATGAGGACAGACCAGTATAGTGGAAGTGAGTGACCAAGGATGACAGCACAGAACAAGTGCAGGGAAAAAGAGAGAGGATGAGGCAGGGAATAAATGAGGTTAACAGTGTGCAAGCAGGGGAGGTCAGAACACTTGACTGGCAGAACTCTGTGCCAAATCACCTTGACTTTGTCCTGCCTAAACCCTGTTTCACAGCTGTTTTCTGTGTGAATGTGCCCTCTGTTCTGGCAGCATGCATACATGTCCCATCAGCAAAGCTCAAGACAGATCAGCTGGTCAATAGCACGGACTGAGTCCCAGATACTGGAGTGACCAAGGGACTCGAGGATCAGCCCCCAGAAAGACTGAGGGGATGGAAGCTGGTGGGACTGGGTCTGGGGGCCTGATACTTGAAACATCAAGACTGGGGAGCCAGGTATCAGAGAGATCCCTGACATAGGGTTTTCCCTAAGCATTGCAGGGAAAGGTATTCAGGAATGCAGTCTGGCTGCTGTCTTCTCTGTGTTTATGTGTCCATCTGTCCTCCCATCATGCTAATCTGCCCATGGCTGGCCATGTGTATATATGTGTTCTGAGACCATGGTTAGCCTCGCTACTGCCAGGACAAGAGAACAGGGCTGTGGAGCAGTTACTCACTGCCATCAGTGAAGGAATTTACTTGGTTGCTCCAGGACACTGGATTTAGCTGCTCAAAAGCACTACCAGGAAGAAGGTGAAGAATAGAGGAAACTCACTTCACTTTATGGCAACACTGCAATGAAAATGTCCCTTTTTGACACAAAGGACCACATCTGAAGTGCTACACATCTCAGACATTCTGATTTCACTCGGCCGTATGAATTGGCTTTGTTTAAGTCATGATGGATACACTTTGCAGAAAAGCTGTTCTTGGACAGAGTTTTTGAACATGCTTTAACAGGTCAATGCAGGTCTTTCCAATTCCCAAACACAGCCCTTTCAACTATTCCCTGGCCAACATGGGCACAAACATGCCAATTATGTCAATCTTACAGACACCTGGTAAGTTGTGCTCTGACAAATCAACATACATGCAAAGGAAAAAGGTGACTCAAGGCCAATTTCAAAATCATTGTCATCATATGTGTGAAAATGCTGAAATACTGGAAGCCAAAGACTGCGTAGTTCTGTATGGAAACAAAACATATCAATACAATGGTTTTCCAGTTCTGTAACTTTAGTGTGGAAGACCAAAGATGGTCACTCAGAAACCACACAATAAAATGATACAGACTATTCACCTAATTTTCCAGCCAGTTTTGAATGCATCACAACCTTAGTATTTGGCAAACAATCCCTGGGTTTTAAGCAAATCTTTGGTGATTTTCCACGGCTTTTACTGTGCCAACAAAGCTGTTCCAGAATCGTTTCAGGAGGGACCTATGCTATACGGCAGCCAATAATCTTTATGGCAACACTGCAATGAAAATGTCGCTTACTCTAATGAGCAGAGATCATAAGTTAAGCCCCCAGCTACCTTTCCATTATTTTTCATTAGAGTTTTTCTGGCTTTGCTATGCTTCGAAGTACTGAGGGAATTACCCCAAATTAGGCTCACTAGTCAGCTCTTCATTACTCAGACCAAACTGAAACTGAGCAATCAGCAAACTGAACCAGCTCCTGAGTAACACAAGAGAGTAACATTTGCTTGAATGTTTACCATTTCTTTTTTAGTTTGTCCTCTTTCTTAAAGCTCTGTTCTGTAAAACAAACTTGCCCACAGTTGGAGGCGGTTCTAAAACAACAGGAAAATTGCATAGTATTTTTTCATGCCATTAACACCTTGAGCAAAGGGTTGGGCTTCCCTTCACCTACCAGAAACAAACTGTGATATAGTCATGTTTTCTTGACAGCAGTGTTTTTCCCAGATTTGTGTTCCATAGTGCTAGATGAAGTGGGTGAGATAAGAAGTCTCACTTACTACGTGAATCCTCACCCTTTGAAGGATCCCTAATCTATGGCAGATTTTTACACTGGCTTCCTTCCTTCTTGCAAAGCAAGAAGCTGACCAGCCTGCTAGAAAAGAGCGGTAAGGCTGACATCAGTTAAGTTCTGATGTCACCCAATTTGCACAACTTCCCAAGTTACTTTCACTGTCTTTCAGGGCCCGCAGTGTGAAAAACATAAAGCCTTTTGAAAGGCTTTCTTCTCCCCCAGTGTCTGTCAAGATGAAATGGCAATACAGTGTCAGCCTGATTTTGATTTCAACAAAATCAATACAAGTTTTGCTTCCGATTTCACTGGGTTCAAGGTTTGGCCTTTAAGGTCAATTATCCATGCAAGCTAAAAGGCAAACTGCAGTTGCAGTGTGTCTCACAAACCCCAAACTATGTACAACAACCTCTGAACAACATCTAGGCTGGCTATGAACAGTGGAGTGAAAATTACGCTTTCTCATCAAGTGCCAGTAATAGCTAAAGCCAATGAGTCACTCTGTGACTTCATAATGCACGCATTGACCAAAATAGTTTCTCTTGCAAGGAAGGTGGGATTATGCATACTGATCTGGTTTTACTCAACATCCTTTTGCTGTAGGTAGGCAGCACTTATCCTAAATTGTTGGTGCTTACAAATTCTCATGAGTTAAAGGAACAAATATGGAACTTTACTGAAAAGGACAAGAACTAGTTTACTCATCAGATATTTGCAAAAGGCACCCACAGGAACCTCCAAGTGTGATGTAAAATAAACCAGTGATTCCACCTTCTTCTGGTCAAGAGGAAAAGGAACATGCAGTTGAAAACACTTGTACTGAATCAATCTAAGTGCCACAGCAACAACAAAGGCAGAAAGAGTGCAACAACAGGGAGCCAAACACAATGCTGCAGTCTTGATGGACAAACTGCAGATCACTTTGCATCTTCTTTGAAACATGTTGGAGAACACATTGCAGGGAGGGCAAATGTGGTCTTTGGTTCTTTCTTTCTGGTTTCTCAACCAACAGGCTATTAACATGTTTTCCAAACTCCAGCCTATGCACACAAGGTAGCAAACAGGCACCCCCTTACTTGTGAAAGATAAGACATTAAATTGGATATTAGGAGAAATTTCTTCACTGGAATGGTGGTCAAGCATTGGAACAGACTGCCCAGTGAAGTGGTAGAATCACCACCTCTGGAAATATTCCAAATATGTGTAGATGTGGTGCTTAGAGGCATCGTTTAGTGGTAGACTGGCATTGCTGTGCTCATGGTTGGCTCAATGATCTCAAAGGTCTTTTTCAACCTTTGTGATTCTGTGATTCTAATCCCAGCATTCCCCAAGCCTGTGATATGGAACAGATTTCTGAGAAATGCAGGAGTGGGAAAAACAAAGTGACAAAAGATTTGTCAACAGCTCTCTGTCACTGAGAATGCACTTCATTAGCCTGTCGATTGCAGTGTCTAGGAGACACATTTATTGACAACTTACTGCCAATTGATCCAACATCTATATAAAGCTCTTCTAATGCAACGAGTTAGCTGACTCAGATAATGATGAGATCTATAGAGAATTAACAGCTATAATTTCTAAACAAAATGCAACCAGAAATGACAAAATTCCACCAGCATCTCAGCAGCTAGACCATATTCACTGCTTACAGCACATCTGAGAATGAGATTCACTTTGATACGCTTCATAGCTGGGGTAAAAGTATGGTATGGGTATGAAATAAAAGTCTTTATGCAAACACTGGTTTTTACTTCTATGGCCATATGTACTTGTGGGATTACTTTTGAAATACAGGGACTCTGCATTTTCTACTCCCTCAGTTTAGCATGGAAGCACCCAGAGATGTTCAGGGCTCTATGGCAACCAAGTGCTCTGCGTGGTCGCACGCCTCAGCCTCTCGCCAGGACAGGGTAATGCTGCGAATGGCTAATTGATCCTCCAGTGGCTTTAATGACTGGCAGTCACTTCACACTGCTGGCAGCATTCCTGCAGTGCACACACTCCCATCCTTTGCCTGCTCTGCTTTCTACAACCTGTTTTATCACTTCATGATAATGCAGCATCAAAGACAGCAGGCATAACCTATTCTGGCATCTCCATCTGGCTTTATGTATCAGACTTGTGCTGCTCTGGTGGATTAGTTTCAGATCCCTGTTGGCAGATCAAAGGCAGCAATAATAACCACAAATCAATCCCTCTTTAAGGCCTAAAACATCTTCTCCCTCATAGCATGCCTCATTTCTTTGCCACTCCAGAGCTGTTATAAATACCAGCTTTGCCTAGACACAACAGTTGTATGCAGATACTCAGGCCCTTGCCACTGTGTTTTCACCTGCTTTTTTCTGGTCTATTATGACAATCAAAATGAGAAGCATCAATAGAAAGGTGCTCATGTAGATTAAACATTTGAGTCCCTAAAAGTCAGAAAGCTGCTTGGTGCCGAAGTGAGAGCATATGCAGAAGATGGCTTGTTTCCCTTAGTCTCATCTCAGGTAATGTATTTTCCAGCACATGTCAGAGTTGTATTTCCACTGAAGCACTCAGCTACCTTCAGGTCACTGCTCAGTGCTCCAAAGTGACCAGCAGATGTTTTCGGATACAGAAAAGATTCATCCTCAGTTGAACAACTGCACAGTGGACAGGTTGCTTTCTAATGATGTCTCCAGACACCTTCCCCCTTGATTAGCACATGCTCTAGAAAACAGGACTCAGAAAAGGGATTCATGAGGTTCAAGATGCATGAGGTTCAAGGTTCAAGGGATTCATGATGTTCAAGATCCACACTGTTGCTCCCAGAGAGTGGAAACATCTGGATCCTTTCACCATGACTGTGCTTGCATTCTTGAGATTGCTTTTAATTTCCTGATGTTCACCTCCTAGGATTTATCTAAAGGCAGTGGAAGTTAAAAAAATGACTCAAAGACTAGGTAGCAGCTTTCTGCTTGGCTATGTCTTACTACCAAAATGAGACATTTACTACAGGAGAAGTACCTTTGTTTCCTCCCTCTCAGTAACCACTTCACAGGGACAAAGGTGCGTTTACCATGATGTGGCTAGGCAGCTCCCTGGATCTCAAACCACCCAGAGATACTGTGACCAAAAAAATAACAAATCTGTGCCTTGGATTTTACATGAAAAGTGCACTTAATACTGTAAAAGATATACCTGCATAAGCAGTGAAGACATAAACTCTCCCTCCTACCCTTCTTTAAATCTTTCCGTCTTGTAACTTACAGTTTGAACTATGTCTCTGAAGAGACTCCAACATCAGCTAGATCAGCAATAGTTCAATATTCCTACAATCTACTTTCAATGAAACCCAGATATAAATAGCAAAAATGAGAGCTGCTTAAAGATCTCCTGAAATTCTTAAGAAAACATTAATCAAAGATAAACATACACAAATAATGGAGTACCAAAATTGCATTTGTACAGCTTGCAACGGCTAGTATTTCAGGATTACCACATAAAGGCTTGAAAAATACTTTCTCCCAAAAGTCTTTTAAATACTAATGTAAAGTACTTTGATCCTGATTTTTTTCAGTATTCAATTAAGTTCCACTCAATTGACTGTTTACTCCTTATAATTTTTTACTATACCCATAAAACTAGAACACTGCCTCGACATATGGAAAATGTGCATGGTACATATTGCTCATAGCTGCACATAATTTCAAGAAGTATAACTACTATTTCTAGATAATTTTTAAACTATGACAAAGATGCATGCTATTGAAGAGAAATGGTGAGCCTATAAAAAGCTGTATGTGTTTGAGTCAATCAAGTAAAGAGAGTATAATTTTCTTCTCACAGTACGATTCCTCTACATGCTCGTGGAACCAGAAAGTCAGAAAGATTAACCAAAGACCAAAAAACAAGACCATCCTCTTCTTCCCTCTCCCACTATTGAGCTTAGAAAAATGTCCAAAAAAGGAAAAAAAAAAGACACTGGCAGCTTCTAGGACAGTTTAATAAACCTTGGGGAAGGCCTTAGTGTTGAATTTGCCTTCCCAGTAGAACTTAAAGCACTGCTACTACAGCAATACAATAAAGTTTATGAACTTGTCTTTACTGCTGTGTAATTTATCTTTGAGAAATGATACTATGGTGAACAACTGCTCTCTATGAATCTCTTTGGGCTTCAGCGGACCACAGGCTTTATCACATCAAGTAAACTGGATCAAGATTGAACTCCAAAATGAAATATATATAATAGATTTTAAGATTAATGAAAAATACTTAATTCAAAAGTTAAATACTAGTACACTCAAGTAGTTTTTTATGCTTCATGTCAACTTCCGAACTAAAAGTCTTTTTGGCATATTTTACACTGAAACTTAAAAGAAACAAATTCCAGAACCACTCATATTTCTTTCTCTTCAAGAAAATTTTCATATTCTGTTTTATTAGTTTTCTAACAAAAAGCAAATATATCCTTTCATTAAAAAAAACAAACAAAAAACCCCAACCAAAGCAGAACAAAAGTCACAAATACAAAACCACATTGCAAATTCAAAATAAACATTACTAAACCTCAGTAACCAAAGACAAAGGCATACAAACATCACTTCTTTTCCTAGTCTAATGCTCTTGGTACAGTTTGGTCAGACCACTTTCCAGCACTGTAGTTACCCTGCTCTAGAAAATGTTTCTGTTTTGGGGGCATGCTTTCTGTCAGGTCGGCAAGTTAATGTGTCTATGCAGCTCTTGGATTACCAGATTCAACATGATGAAGGCATGGGAAATCCTAGGCAGAGGAAAAAAGGAAAAGGGAAGAAAACAGATCAATCCATTTTTTAACTCAAAACTCCCCTCACAAATCAGATGGTGAGAATTGGAAGGTGTAACTACACAGTAGGATGTGCATATATGCTGTGAAGAAAACTTCATTGTCACTCAAAGCCCACAAGCCCATGCAATGCTGACATAAAGACTGGTCAGGAATGAGAACAATGGGACAGAGACATACAGAATAATGGGCAGCCTCATTTCTTGCCAAAGACTTACAAGACAAGTCTGTAGAACAGCTTTGTAAGGAAACTGATCTAGCCCAGAAAAAAACCCTGTGTTTAAGGACTGTTGACCTATTTATATAGTAGAGTAGTTTCCATCCCTGGATATTATGATTGTTGGACAAGTGGCATTTCTCCATACTTTTGTCTATTACAAGATAATTTCAGGATGCCAGATTATTTGATAAATTCAAACATTTCATGGAATGTTCTAGGCAACAGAAAATGTTATATTCATTTTGATGAAAGCAAGAAAATGAGAGGGAAAAGGTATATATATACACACAGGATTTGTGACCTCTTGCAGTGGTTAGCATATGCAGCTGTTTCAGCCATTTGGGTCTGGGGGCAATGGCCTACAGACCAAAGAGCCATAGAATGGCTGCCACCTTCTTTGCCAGAGTTAATGAGTCTGGCAAAGAATAACCCTTATTTCCTCCCTTTCCTGAAACAACTTGCAGTATAGTTTAGGAACGCTGACACCCAGAAAAAAATTGCCTCAGGGAGAGGAAGAAGGATCAAGCTAGAGGAAAGACGGAAGAGAGGAAGGAAGAGCTATGAGGTCAAAAGAGGGATAAGAGACACATCAAGCTTCATATATGGAAAAACAACTGGTCCTGGCAAAAGAAGACAAAACTGGTATATTGCAGGAAACATGCAGGCAACTCTCATTTCAGTGAAGAAAGGGAGCATAGAAGAAACGAAGTAATAGATGACCATGCAGACCATGTGAATTCATGAATCCCTCATGGTATAGGGGGCTCTTGACTGATGCAAGGAGCATACTGCCTGGATGCTGTTCTCCTCAGTCCATGATTTTCAGTACCACGACTTCAAGAACAAGCACAGTCAGCATGAGCACACACTGCAGCAGACCATTCCCCGTTTAAACACACCTGGTGCTTGGCACTTCCTCACATCCATCTCTCAGTCACATTAGCTCCATTAATGGAAAAATAAATGTTGCAAAAGGGAAGTATTAACACAGCCAATGCCAAGGACATTAATTTTAAAAATGCTATTTACTTTGTATCAGAGCAGTCATATATCTTGATTTTGAACAGTTCTTAGTCTTGTCCAGATTCTGATTCCATGCTGCAGAGACAAACTCTGTCCTGACTCTCCTTCCTGCACATAATTAATTTACTTGACTTCTGTAGTACTGTACCCACTTGATGGGCTTCATACATTTAGTAGAAGACAGTAATTAATATTAAAGCAAGAATGAGGTCTTTTAGTGCAAATCCTGGATAGTGACTTACTGTAAAGTATAGTCGCAATATAGCTAAAACTATCTGCTTGAAGAGAGAAGACACTTGGCTCCACACACAACAGTTAGCCCAAACAGCTCTGGGAGAAATGTGCAGCTCTGTGAAGAGTGTCTTGAGGGCTTAGTGCTAGGTCCAGCAGCCAGCTGGCTATGAATACATTCAACATCTGTCTTTGAAGATCCAAGAGCTCAGATGCAGGACCTTAGTGAAGACAGCTGTGCAGGTAGCACACCTTCCTAAACCTGTTCCACTAACACAAACCAACCACAATGTCAACACCACATTTTCTCTGAATCAACAGAAAAAAATACAGAGAGCACAAAATGACTGCCAAAGCACAAGGAAAAGGTCAGTGTCCATTTTTTTTTTTTTTTCAATTTGCCAAGAGAACTAGGCAGGCAGAGCAGGAGAGCCTATGTAGCCTCTGGGATGTGTGGGTGGTGATCCCAAGACACTAAGGATTCGGCAATTATCTCTCCAGGAGTCACTGCTAGAAGTAAATCATATATTTTCAGGAATGGGAGAGGAACCAGAAGCAACTACCCTGTCAGGAAACATGCCTATAGATAACTTGGAAATAACCTGCATATGTGAACCCAAGTTGAGTTTATTTCCACCACGTCCTCACACGTCCAAGACGTGACTTCAGTTGCTCTTTGCAGATGCCAGGTGACCTCGATGCTCTCCTGCTCTGATACCACGTTAGTGCCCAGCTCCCCAGCAGGCTTCTTTGGCAGACATCACATGCTAAGTTAGCATTACTAAAGCCCCAGCTGATATTCTCTTCAAAACTCCTCTGTTCCCCCTTTCTTGGTCTCTATGGCAACACACAGCATCCTGCAAACAGCACGAGCTAGCTCAGGGCTCACTCTGCACTCATTCATCTCAGGTGTTTGAAGAATCTCCTCTTTTCCCTGTACAATGTTTCTAAAACCAGAGGTTTACTCCCTGCTGATGTCCCTACATCTCTGACACAGTTCACTGCTTCATGTCACAAACCATCGCAGCTGCCCCTAATGAGGTCCCACTCCAGATTAGGTAAAAGACCCAAAATCAAACCCAAACATGTTGTCTATCACTGGAGGCTGAATGTGGACCTTCTCTTGAAAATTCTGGTTCTTGTGAGAGCTTTGCCTTTTAAAAGCTATCCCTGCTAAGTAAAGGCATTGAAGATCACCTGTACATAGGCAAAATAAAAACAGGGAGAGAAGGACAAAAGAGCAGGATTTTACTTTGACCTACATTTTTTCCGGGATACATATTCCTTATCTGCTATTTTGTTTAAATGGGCTATGATTATATGTTATTATTCTTCACTTTACACTCATTCTGTACTTATGTTAATTCTGGCCTGGGAGAATCAAGATCTCATTTAATTTGACTCTGTTCTTGTTATTATACTCTTAAGACATTATTTCAGTACTGGCAACTTTCAATCAGATATTCTCAGAGCCTTTCTGAACTTTTTTTTTCTAATTTGGAAATTATTTTTAGGAAGAGGGGGATGTATCTGTGGTGTACTTTTTATTCCTGCCAGAACAATGAAGAGCAGGCCAGGAGTTCACAGCTTTAAGACAAAATAATCAACACAGAAAATAAAAACATTTTGAAGAAAGAAAGAAACTTCCTTGAAGGAATTATATTATTTTTGCAAAAATTAGTTTAATAAGACTTCTGTTTATGTGTATGGGGGAAAAAAACGACACATGCTACAATGGGAGAACTGTAACTTCTCCCAGTACATGGAAGAAAACATTTTTTTTCAGAAGGAAGAAGCAATTTTTGTTGAGACAGTATATAATTTTCCACACACAAATGTGTTCATCCAAATCCAGCCTACATGTCTCTGTACCTTATGCTCAGATTTTCCCTCACTGCATTCAATACATTAAGTGCTACCTAACTCCCACCTCCCGAATTCAGCAAAACCCCCTTTTTTTTCTTTAAAAAAAGGCCCTTTGAAACAGAATGTATTCTTATTGTTATGGCCCACAACTTAGAGGCTGAAAACAGCCATTACTTAACAACCTACCTATTACCCTGTAAAGTGTTAACAAGTGTGCAGCCCTGCTGTAAAAAAGTTGCCCAAAGAAAAGGGCAAGGCACACTCCCAGGTCCGCTCTGATTTGGAGAGAAAAAAACATAGCAGGGCTTTATCACACAGAAAGCCTTGCTCTTTTATCGTCCTGCTCTACCTAACCTTTGCATCCAGCAGATAAAAGGGTGGGCCACAGCACAGCCATGGGGTTCGCATCCCTGCTCACAGTCATGAATCTTGGTCAGTGTCTAAATCCTGGGGGCCCTTCTGGAGCCACCTCACCACCCTAGGGACAAGGAGATGTGTGAGATTATGCTGCACCACTGTGCACTTGAGATTATGCTTCACCACTGTGTTTACACTGAAGGCTGCACACTCTTATACACTTGAGCTATCAAGTCAGAGCGTTTGCTAGTTACTGGATTAAAACAGGGGAGGGGGACATACTGAAACCTGCACGTTTCTAAAAGCAAGAGGAAGAGATGATTCCAAATGGCTCAGAATAATTTTAAAGCCTCTTAGTTTGAGATATGATCCTAAAATCATATGATTTAAGTAATTCGAAGCAGTCACCGAGTTTAGCAATTTAATGGTATTAAAGGAAGTGCAGACCCAAAGTAAACATGGTGAACCAAAATCACGAAAAGGAAAACCGGAGTCTTAAGAGGACAAGCAAGAAAATACAAGTTGGTTGTACTTTTGACATTTGTCCGTCATACCTCTCTCCCAAATACTGATTGGTGACGGGAGGAAAAGGCAGAAAATATTGTCTTATATCCTATGCTTTGATTATCTGTGTCCTTGATTTCTGCTTTTACTAAATGTTCAATGTTTCTGCTATTTCACTTCCTCCTATCTCTTCCCTTTGCCTAATCAGCTGATCCTTCTCATATATCTTCCCTGTTTCAGGATTTTGGCTCTTCCCATTTCTTTTCTGTTTCCAGCTCGTCAGCCTGCATCTTCTTACTGGTCTTCCTCCTGTAGAACTTTTATCCTTTCCTCTTTCCTTGTTTCTCATCCTTTTATCACTTCTTTTTTAATATAAGGATACTCAACTTTCCATCTGTGCTGGTTTTGCCCCTCTGGTGGTTGGATCTGAAGAGGAACAACTCTGTTTTGAGACACTTATGTAGGAAAATGAAGGTCCCATCTTAATATTTTTCACAGCAGATGGGCACACATTGCACAGAAGGGATCTGCTAAAATATGTTTTAAGTATTTTCCTGGATCCCATATAATCATTCAAAAAATATTTTAAAAGTATTTAAAAAGGATCTCTTATGAAACATTTCTTATACATCTTTATGCAAATTGCACTAAGTTCCATTTTTTTTCCTTAAAAAGCAGGCATGAAATAAAAGTTATTACTCTCATCTGTCATATTTAAAATTCCTTTATAAAATTTAGTAGTGGCAGCATAAAACAGATGTAGCATAAACCACTGTGAAACAATCTCCCTAACAGAGCATCTTTTAGAGAAAGCAACTTCATCATTGACAGTCATTTAGTAACACAGGAGGCAGCTTCCCAGGAGATATTTGCTGCTGTTATATTAGAGGTAATTAAACTATAAGGTGATTTATTTCTTTGCAGACACGTAATTGAACTTTCTAAAGCCATTAATGATACCTTATGAAAGTATCAGCAGATGCAGAATATGATTATCCCCAGCAAAACTGTGTTTATAACACACAGGGCCACAAAAATTCTACAAAATGCCATTTGTTGGCAAAACATTAATATATTAACCCACAAAGGAGAGTGCACTGAGGGTAGAAATGCTGTCACTAAATGTACATCTCTCCACTCTTCCCCCAGCTCTCTCTTTCCTATGATTGACAGTGATTTTCAGAGAGCAGGCATTATTTCCAGGCAAGAACATCTAAGTACGTAAAAGATAGTTTTATATTAGTTCTATTGCAGCACTACAGACTACTAAAGGAAGCTCTAGACAACAAAATATATATATTTAAAAACAATGTGTATTTAAGAGTAAAAAAACCCCTATGTATAAAAATAGGAGTACCAATGCCTCACATATTTTCCCCACCATATTAACTAATCCAGAAAAAAAATCCTTGATATGTCATTTGCTGATTGATGAGCATAGAGAACTGAGACCTGAGCACAGAATTTGATTGTGGAAGACATTTTCATCTGCAGTCAAATCACCAGGGAAACACTTTGTCAAACAACTTCACTCTGCAGGGAGACTTTGTGACAATATTGGCAACTTAAGAATTTGTTCTGGCTTTTCCAAGAGCATCTACCTGTCCACGTTGAGAAATATTTACAGCAGCACTGCAATTCATGCAGATGACCAGCTTAAAACCTGGGAACAAGTGTTTCACATTTCATTGCAACAATATGTAAAAAAACAGATGCTCACAAGCTCTAGTTTTAAAACAATATTTATCCCTTTATCTATATATAAATGATCCAATATATTTTTTGGAAGACTCATACCAAATACTTTCATAATAACTGACATTATATCAAGCATCTGCAGGGCTAGAAATCAATTCTTGTTTTCAAGTGCTCAAGTCCCTCTTTTATTTCCCCTCCTTTTTCAACTGAGGGGGGACTGAATCTAACACAAGGCTGCTTATACATCATCAGGGTAGGTAAGATGCTAGGATTCCAGTAGAACACCATGGGTTAATATATTCACACTCCTGCTGCTCCTGAGAAAGGAATCTGAGTCCTGTTGATTGGCTTGAAGCTTCTAATTATTTTCTGTGTTGAACAAAATTTCCATTTCACCATTTTTTACTGAGATGGAAGGAAGAGTGACCTACTGTGAAATTTTCTCAGTTGAGAACAGTCATTTGGTGCTCTCCATGGATCAGCTGTGCTGTCCACAGTGGGCTAAACCTGACAAATCCAAAAGTAGTCTCAGTCAGGATTTATGTATAAAATTGTATGCATAATTCCTTTGTTCACAGATAAGCATAAAACCCCAAATAAGTGGCTAAACAAGAGGGCTAAGACTACATGGCATGTGATGAAATGAGGGAAATGAGGAGTGCCACTATTTCTCTGCAGTCAAGGAATACTTCCATCCCGCAGATCAGCAGCAAGGAACTCCCAGCTTCAATTCAAGCTCTTGGTAAAACTCCAGTCCCTTGCGCTGAACAGGGTTAATTTCTCCTTTGGATTCTATGCATGACCCTCTAAGCCTAATTGATAATTCTGTATCTAAAAATGAGGAGTTAAGCTGAATAATTAAAATTTTCTCAGAGAAGTTTCCTTAGGTACATCAATGTCATTTTACTTGAGCAATCTGCCAGTGGTGTTGTTCCACCAACTAATTTAAAAGATGTGGGGTCAAGTGTTTAGTTCTAGCTGCCAGTCAGCTGGAAAATAAAGAAGGTTTTTATCCAGCACTGAGCATCCATTTCCAGCACTCCTATCACCACAGGATCCACTCAAACCTCTGCTGCTGCCCATCCTCCTTACACTGGCCTTTGGAAACAGAATTATGCTTTAAAAAAACTCATACCATGCCACGTGTATACTAAGCAAAACAGGCTGAAATATGGTCTGAGCAGTTTACCACCAACTTCATTACCCTTTTTTAAGCTATGAACATATTTTAACAGTTATCTCTTGTGAAACATTTTTCTATGTCATCTACTCTTATCTAAAATCTCAGATCAAGTCCCACCTCAGACAAATCATCCTCTGTTTATAGATAAATTCTGGCAGGGATGAAAGTTAAATGATTTGGTGTGAGACTGTAAAATTGCAACTCTTCATACCTGCTGTTTCCCTTGTTGTTTCTTTTTCATAAAAAAACCTCCTGAAACAAACAAACAAAATTAAAAAAAAAAACCACCCACCCCAGCACATTCCTACACCACAAGCAGCTTAGTAGAAACAAGTGTGTGGGTCTCTTTTACAGGCTAAATTACTATGTGAGAAGAGCAAGGCACCTAATACTCTCTGAGACCATCTACACATCTGTCTCAGTGGCAGATGTTCTCCTCTCACAAGGGACAAGCCCCCAGCACAGAGTTGCTTCTGCAGTGACTGTTAGGGGGGTGCCAAGTGCCCTGTTCACTTATTCTTGGTGTGAGAGGTAGAAATGACTCTCTGAGCTGGGCATCCTTGATGTGATGCTGTTGATCCTTTCCTAGCAGATCACTTCTACAATTATTTTTTTTCCCCCCACTATACATTGTTATCTTTGGCTTATTGATCTCTGACTACTACAGCCTGCAGTTCAAATGGCACACAAATAAATATAAACAAGACAACATTGACGTTCTTATACTTCATAAAGCAGAGAGCACAAGGACAGGTTGACTGAACACCTCACCTCACATGTGGAAGAGGCAGTGCTTTTCCCTTTCTACCAGGGCGTATGAACACAGCTTGTTACAGGCACTGCTGCGTTAACGTGACAGGTTTACAAGGCCCTGGCTTGCTCAGCAGTAATGATCTTTCAACATCCCTGTCAGATCAATGCACAGCTTTCCTCAGGACCTACTTACTGGAACAGTGCTCAGGAGGGAATTTAACTTTGCAAAACTGCGTTCAAATCAGACAGCTCTACCAGGAGCTGCTGTAGTGAGAGACACAGGGATGCCTGCAAAGTCCTTTGATTTGGGATGCTGAAATCACACAACCCTGATCCTTCACTGCACACAGCTTTACCTGTGTTACCTACCATTATTAAAGATTTTAACCTCATGATCTTGTTTTGTTTCAAGGCCTTTCCCACCACTGGGCTGCAATTTTTTGCAGATGTCTCACTCCATGAGGTCTTTGTCCCTGGCAAACAGGAGACAGTGGGAGGCAGTTAAGGTATCGTCCTCAACACGGACAAACCGCAAATGTAAAGAAAACACGGGACATCTCATTACCATAAAAACATGCTGGTTTTTACTCTCTCTTAAATGTAACTTTAGATCCACATAGCTTGATCAAGAAGACCTGCTAAAAAACAGACACAAAACAAAACACCAGCTCAGCTATTAGCATTGGGAACGAGTAATTTCTTACAGAGCCCCTAGAGCAACTTCCTCCTAGAGACAGAAAGTGTTTGAGTGGAGGGGGCAGCTGAGAAAGGTTTGATGTATCTTTTTCTTTCTTTCTTTTTTTTTTTTAATGCTTCACTATTACAAACTAACCTGGTAAAACTAAATTTCAAATTTTTTTATAGTTAACCCATTAAGTTTTAATCCTCTTGCCGTGAACAGCATTGCTATTAGTTCAAATGGAGTTCAGACAGTAATTATTACTAGTACCTTAATAACAGACACAAAATGTATAACTAACAAATAATTTCTCATTTTGAATGTATTAACTTTTGAACAGTAGAAAGTCTACCCCACAACTTGGAAGCTGTTTCTGATCTTATTCTTCTCTACTTGGAATTACTAACATAAAAACACCTTCTTCCAAAGTGTCAAACATCAAACGTGTCTGAGTTTGGAACGTGACTTCACTGCAATGACACTGCCGAAATCAAACTTGCCTTCTCTGAGAGAGAAGACATTAATACCTGACCAAACCATGCTAACACTGCTCCAGCTCAGGAACCTCAGCATCTCAAAGTGATGTCAGAAAACTTTTACTAGGGACGTAATACCTAATAATAAGCTTTAGGGCACAAGTGCTAGTGTCACCTAAAATGCAACTGTTGAGTTGTAAAACAGGGCAGCATTACAGTAACTCAACAGAAATGTATGTCACCATTCAGTGCACATGATCTCCTAGTAAGAACTTATCCTACTGGTTTATTTTAGAAGAAAGCAAAAAACCAGAATGCTGGATGGCAGAAGCAGTCAACATAATGAAAAACTGAACAAAGTCAGCATGGTCTCCTTGCTGAGGTCCCATCACTGGGGGCAGTTACACAGTTAAGGTCATAATGGAGCAACTGCAGATGCTGCATTTTCAATCCTGCTTGAAAACTATTATTTAATTCCTAATATATTGCTGTCTCCATCTGAAGACCAGAAATAGTATGAAATTAGGATTCAGTACTTATTCATGAGATCAAATTTAAGCAATTCTTCTTTGCAGGATTGCAGCCTTGATTCTCCTTCATTTGCTCTCACACAGAAAAGGAGTAACTGCCGAGGTCAATGTCAGTGCAAGGAAGGGATGAGTCATTCCTCAACTGCAGGTCTGTACTGGAAGGGAAGAAGTGACTTCCCAGCCAAGGCAGCACAGACAACAGAAGCAGTGAAGAAGCAGAGCTCTGAGTTTCAGCTGCACAGGACTGCTGAGCTGTATCTTGTTGTATCTTTACTGTTATTCGTACTCATTAAAGCCAGCTCCAATGCTTTCTGGCATGCTGGGTCTCAGACTTTCCTCCAAGAACAGACAAAAGCAAGGCAGTAAGCATGCTGTTTTACATACCACGGGGCTTGCTAGGTGTAAGCTGGAACAGCGTGACAGACCTCTTACATCAGTGGACAATCACTGTTTTACTTTTAGAAGTCAGGAGGTTACAAGATATACCTTTTACCCTTTTCTAACATTCCAGGGTAAAAGACCTAGCCTTTCATACCACTGTCAGTACTATACTCAAAAATTCAGTGAGTGGACCAGCTAGCATGATAAGCAAACAAGCCCCCAAATGACTCAGAAATGTCACCTCCTTGCAGTCACACTGGGAACACAAACAGTACACAAAGACACCAGCAGAGTAGATTAAAATCCACTGAAATGACTGCCAGGAGGTTTACATTTAATTAACAGGATACAAGATTCAGATGGACAGGGCAAAAATAGACAAATGAAACACAACCCTGAAGGTCCTTCCCTTACACAGCAGAAAAGAACTGAAAAAAAAAAAAGAAAAAAGTCATGGATACTTTACAGGTATATGTATTAATAAAGACTTCTGTATTCCTTTTACTTACCTCTGAGGGAACACTTTCTGTTCCAACAATCACAATTTCTTTGACAGAGAATCTCTTTAACAGAGAAGAATACTCTAACTCCACAAGCTACCAACTTGAACTGCCTCTCAGGAAGGCTCAAACACCAGTGAGTACCACACAGTTTGGGGTACTCCAAGCTATGAAGACCCTTTTTAAAATCTTGAGAACAAGCACCACAGCCTCACACCTACTGGAAATCAACCAAGCAGAGGAGAAGGAGCCACTACACTTGCAAGAAATTTTATCCAGGAATACAAAGCCAGTACAAAGAAACCTGCCAAGCCAGCCAGCCAGCATGTTTCAGAATCAGAAGAGTGACACAGGAGACAAGTCACACTACACAGCACAGCAAACAGCAGCTGCTGAATGGCCAGGACCACCACAGGGATCTGCAAGTGAAATGGCACATAGATGACAACTCTTCCCCACACCTGCTCTCACTCTTTCCTGGGAATGACTGATTTGTAACTTGATGGGATCTGAAGAAATCCCACCAGAAGAGTAGAAACTAGTTTTGCTAAGTTTAAAACCAATTCCAGCTTTAAGGAAAAGGACAAAAGGTGTGGCTTGGATAATATGATAAAAAATTGAGAACTCAGATTTACTAGTCTCTATTCAGGAAGAATCAGAAACTTTGCAAGACACAGATCGAATGCACTCTGACCTCACTGGACATGTGTCATCTTGTGTATTAGATTCATCACTAACATACAGTGGTGCCAGTAGGCAGCTTTTTCAAATTAGCCATACATACCTAGAATATGGGAACCCACCAACTCTAAGTCAGAAAAAAAAGGGATAGAGAAGGCCACACTGGGCCAGAGGATTTGGCACTGGAAAGATTCCTGAGACTGGATTTATGAAGCATGCAAAAGTATATTAGACTGCAAATACATCTACCATTTAAGCAGCCTGTGAGTGCCTAAGAGTTTGGAGAGATGTTCCCCTCTGCATTGCATCTGCCTACTGAACTGCTGAACTTTAAAATACCACCTCTGCCTGCTGAGCCAGCTCCCTCCCTAAAACACCCCAGGAACTTCACTAAGCATGCTCCCCTTCCTCTGGGTGCCCATAACATTCTCTTGGAATTGACTTCGGGAATTTTGTCTGGTACTTTTCATCACTTAAGTTCTCACCCCCTCTAATTTGGCAAGTCTAAGGCATTATGTGAAGGGACTCCAAAGATTAAAAAACTAATAAATTAATAAACTATCTGGATCATGCCTTTGCTGCTTGAAGATAAGGATTTTTTTTTTTTCTTCCATGAAAATTACTTTACTTCTTTGCTTGGCTGCTACTTGCATCCAGTAACCATCAGGAACATTTGCTGGGAAAACTGCAACTGTGTCCCAAAAATGCACTGAAATTATTGATTCCTGCAAAGAGGATTTTCTAAAAGCTGGTTATTTAGGCTGTGTGCAGCTTTCATGAACAATCTTCTCTGGCAGGCAATGCAAGAATTTTTCTACATCAGATTCTCATCTGTTTCTCAGAAATTCCCCAATCACTACTTAAGAAGAAGGTAATTTTTTAATCAAAAGCCTATTCGGTGAGCTGTCTGCCCCCAGGTTCATCTCATTCATCTCTCTGGACATGGGTTTCAGTTTTCTTCTCCAAAGAGGTTAACAGATTGCTGTAATTGGATGGCCCCAAGAAAAGTGCTTTAAGCACCAGAGCAGCTAGAAAGAGAACCAGCCCATGCTCTGAGCAATGAAAGAGTTCCCCTTATTAACCATTGCTAACAATGTGTTTTAATTACTTCAGGAAAAAGCATGATCTAAGAGTTAATTTGCTTGTATACAGCTATGAAAAGGTCTTCCTCAGCATGCAGGTTAAAACTGTCCATATCCCACTAGTAATAAGCAATAGAAAAATATTACTCTGACTAGTGGTTGCATCTTTTAAACATCGGTAAACTGTTAAAATTCTGTAATTAACTTCTTTCCCATACTACCTTACTGGCAACTACTACTGCTACAGAAGCACAGTTCCTCATGTCTTCTGCTTTATTTGCAAACATGTCTTCTCAATTATTTCCTAAAATTATTTTCTGAAAATGCACAAGTAAGAAAAAATGTCTTGTCTGACCTCTAACCTTGTGAAATCTGTATCATATTTGTCATAATGAAAAAAGCACACCTGGTTCTGCATTCTTCCTGTGTTTGCATTTGCAGTGGCTTTTTTGGGAGGACTTTAACAAGGTTAGAAGGCAATTTACTGTAATTACAAAAAGTAGAAAACCAAAACAATTTTCAACTAATTATGCACAGAGGGTTAAAACAGATGTCTGAACAACATGAAAAGCTATGTGATGCATCACCTAAAGAAAAAAAAGCCTAAAACTTATCAAGAGTCACATAATCCACCACAATTAAAACTTCTTGAAGTTTCAGTCTGAATATGCCTCGTGCCTTTTAATTCTCAAAAGAGTTGATATATCCAAATAAAATCAGTGAATATTTATTGAGAGGTAGCATAACACTGAATAACCAAACAACAGTAAATATACGTGTGCAGTCCTCTGTGAAAAAGAAACTACGTGAAAACCCCTAACTACCAAATCAGATTAGACTTTTCAGCATTATAAGATAAACCGAAGTTTTCCTGAACATTTCATTTTAACAAAATGGAATATATAAACTCTGCACTAACAAAAACTCAGTTGTTATCTGTTGATACCACTCATAGATAAACGCTATCCCTGGGATGGCTCAGCACCACGTAACAGCAACCTCCAGTATGTGGTGTATAGGGAGTAAGTCCCACAGTACCCAAAACACTGAATCAAAGATGATACATCTGGACAATACCAGTTAAATCCAGAAATATGGTAACTCACTGGAAAGATAATAAGATATAATCTCTTATTGAATCAGAATGTGCAATGATGGATACTTTGAAGAATGACAGATATGCTTCAGTCAGAGGGAGAATCTCTGCTACACACAGGGTTATCAGAGGCAGATCTGAAAAAAAATATTTACAGCCTTCAGATGAAACACAAATATTATATCAAAAGCATTTGCTGTATCACTTAACCCAGGCAAAGATATAAACCACTTTTAAAAGCAGGTCTTCCAGAAAAATTCAGTTATCCAAAATATGTTTCTTCTATCTCCTGATGCCAGAATTTTGAAGCAATACATTAATCAAAATTGCTTCTAAGAAGTAGGTTGTTTCTTTCTCCTTTTTGTTTTTAGGGTTGGGAGAAAGTAGCGAGGTGAAAAGGACAACAGACTCATTCATTAAATTACACACATACATATTCTTTTGCACACAGACTTTCAAGAAAGTAAAAAAAAAGATCACCATAGCCCAAGTGTGAATAATAAAATGCAGTTATATTGAGAGTTCCTGTTCCAAAGGCACTGGGATTACCTGTCACATCAGAGCACTGTTCTGCGGGTCTGAGGGACAACTTTGAAAGGCATTTGTCACTGAACCAATTCACCAAAGCTACTGAACCAATGAGCAGAGGAAAACCATTTCAACTGGCAATGCCTAGGAAACAGTTGGACTGAAAGGAAGAAATAAGTGCTCAAAATTTGAAGTGTGTAAAGATGTGGGGACAGAAGATGACAAGAAAAGCTTTCTTAAAAATATCTGAGCAATCAGCTTGGACTGCTATATGAAGCACAAAGGGAGAGTTCTCTGGGAGCAGAAGCACCAGAGAAGCATTTGTTCCACATTAGGCCCTGCTCCCAGAGACATTCCTGATATTATTTACATGCCCAGGAGTTCTTGCAATGCACCAAATGAGCCTGCTTACCTGCAAAGAATGACTTGATGATAGATGTTATTTCTGCAAAACACATTCTCCTTAAAAGTACTGTCCTTAAATTGTACTACAGATCTAATATATTTACCAGGAACTCTGCTTCCTGTGATTTCCCAAAGCCTTGCTTTATGATTACTTCTCAATGTTTTTCATCAGGTTCTAAAACAGCCTGCTGGCTTCCAACATAAAAACTAAACAGATCTTCCAAAGCATCAAAAAATATAATCAATAGATGAGACCACTTTATCTGACTTTTAAAAATACTGTCGTTGGAGTTACAAATCTAGGAAACATAAATAAGAACTGGTACCAGTAGATGTTATTAAAAGAAAACTATTTCATACCATTATATGGTTGGTTTGAAGCTTCTATAACTCTGTCAAAAGGCAGGGGAGATATTTCATGCGTACAAGAAAAATATTTTTTAAGTTCTGTGTATTTCAAAACTTGCCTAACCCATATGCATGCTGACCATCTGTGAAAATGAGATGGACAAAGATCCCCTACATTATCTAAGGTGCAGACTACAGTTTCACAAATGGCATGACCTGACAAACAAATCATCAGCCCTATGCTGGGCTGTGGAGTTACCACTGAGGAGCTGCTGCCGCAGAAGCTGTCTGCACGTGTCCTCCAGCCACCCAGTGAATGGCAAGGGACTCCACTGGAGGGGTACAGCACCTTTGCCTCAGGACATGAAGGTGAGTTCTGGCAGGTCTCAGGGTCTCAGCTGGTGCACTGGAAGGTGATGTGACCCTGTGACCATGCATCTCACCCGTGCTCTGAGCCTCAGCACCGAAGAAAGGGCAGAGAACCTTGTAACAGCTGAGGTCTTAAAAATAGCTTCCAGCCCCAAAAGCTGAATTGACCCTGAATTAATTGCAGTGTCTCAGCAAGTGCAGCAGTGACTCTGTGTAGACCATGGGTCAGCAACCTTGCCCAAGTGGCATGTCAGACTGCGTGTACCGTAATCACAGAAACCCAACAGGTACCAGAAGACACTCTTTCTCAGAGGGAAACAGGGCTCCTTTCATCTGTCCTCAGCTCTTCCAAGATGGCAGCTTGGTGGGGAGCAGGTGCCAGAGATGCTACTTTTCAGGGCCTCCTCTGGGCACAGTACAACGCCTCAGCTGCTCTTCTGCTAAATGCACTCGAAGCACGTGACCCTCTGCAATTCACTGCCCGTGCAAAGCAGATGCTGACACAACAGGAGGTGCCCACCCAAGTCTCACTGCATCTCTCTTTGGTACGTGTCACTCTGCCCTCCTGTCAACCACAGGTGACTTCTGCATAACCTTCTTTGAACTCCTATGCCTGTATCACTGAACAGTAAGTTTTTCGGCTCACAGAGCTTTAGGTGGATCCATCTCCAATAACTTGACTATTATGCATTTACCCCTGAACATGAGTACTCTGGCTGCATCCAAGGAATGTCCAGGAGATGGAAATATAGCTCCTTCCAAAGGCAAAAGTTGCCATCTGGAGGGTAGTGGTGTAGCCAGACATAGTGGCTGAGTTAGGTGATGGCATATGTTATGGACCACTACGGCTACTACAGAGCAGATTTTTGTCTGGTCCATGTAGCACAATTCTCTTCTGTGAGAACAATGGTGAAGGGAATATGAAAAGGAGTGATCCTGCCTTCAGACAGCAGCAGAATGAGGCTGGAAACTAATGATGTGCTAAAACACAAACCACCTCCCTTCTTCCTTGTGTCCCAGATTCTCTCTCTCTGAATTCCTGGATTATGAGAAATATTTAGTAAAGTTCCTTCTTCCACTGTATAATGTCACTATTTAACAGCACTCTAACACTTCACGGTTGATAATTTCCTTTCCAGGGTGGAGAGTTCAGGTCTATTTCTGCAGATATGTATTTTTTATTGTATGAAGTTTCTCAATAGCAATTATTTTAAGTAATTTAAGTAATCTTCCTAACTGGGTAATGCCACTGAAAACCTGTAAGCTCTGAGTTTGCAACTCCTCAACTATTTTTGATGTGCATATAATCTAAAATCACGAATTTTGTTTTGCCACCCAATAGACGAAGTTTTCACGTTTTTTTTCAACATGATTCCAGGCTGAAGAGATTTTGTTACAGTTTTTTAGATGTGGAGTACACAAGTCACTTTTAGATACTTTTACAGGTATACATAAACTAATAAATAGTTTCAAAGTTCCAGAGTAAGAAAAATTGGTTTATAGGCTTCAATTGCGCAATGAACTCCTAGACAAAACCATTATTTTTATCATGATTGTGCACCTATTTACAATTTCTGCTCAACAAAATCCAGAAGAAAAAAGACAGAATTAAGAATTCTTTTGCCTTTATCTAAATTCCACAAGCCTTATGTGTTATGTTTTCTCTGCTGGCCACACCTTGGTTGAGTTGCCCTTTCATTTAAGAACAGACTCGAGCCTTTGCTGTGAAATAAACAAACAAAAAGTATTTCCCAGAGGAATAATTTTATTCCTCTCTGTGTAAGTATCTCCCCTCCATCTTTACATTCTTGTATTACTCTTGAAAGACACTGACAGCAGACTGAAGGCACTGTCAGACAAAAATTACTTCTGCAGCAGACACGAATTCAATCTTGCAACACTTGTTTTTCATCAGATAAAATTTTTGTAGACCCTCTCCTAAAATGGAAAGTATTTTTATAATCACATTCATCTTCTGGCAAAATGAGCCTCACAATTTCAAAGGAGGATTGCGAACAAGATGGTTTATTGGAGAGGAAAATGATAGCTACTGGCTTTTGGACTGTCAGAAAAGACGAACACAATTAAAACATTAGCCATGCACTATGGAACAGAATGGCTACAGGAGACAGGTATTTGCCAGAATATCTCCTAACACTAAAACTGTAACTACCTGGTTTGATGTTTCACAAATAAAATGAGAGAAAAGTGAATCTGAAGGAGAAATTGTTTTAGGTGGAAAACAGCGCTTCAGGCTAGATATAACACACTTGTGATGGTAGAACTGAACTAGTCCCACTGCAAGCAAAACAATTCAGTAAAGGACAAGTAAAAATCCAACCAGGGCTGTCCCAAAATATTCCTGCTTCACCAATGAATAAAACCGCTGAAGTTGATGTATTAGCTGTTTGTTTTTTTCTCAAGGAGACAAAAATACTACTGAACAATAAAGAAAATCTTAAATAAAAGAAAAATTCAGGAAAATTACCAAACCAGCATTTTCCTCAGCAACACTGAAAAATAAGAGCAACAAAATATGACTGTATATAAACTTTTAATTTCATTTTTTATACATACCTGTTTTACCAAGCACACTTCCAGATTAAGTAAAACAATGTCATTGGAAAATGTTTACATTTGAAGTATCTTTTCACTTTCACGACACTCAAGTTTTACAGACTGATGAAACACCTCTGTTATTGAGCAGAACTACTCTTCAGAGCATTTCTACAACTTCATCTTTGTGTCCAACAATGCACCCAAGGTAGAGTCTGACAAACAATATCTATTTGGCTATCTCTTACTGTTTAAAGGGTTTAATAGTATTTTGTGTAGATAACTACACTGCATACAAATTCTTTGTCATTTATTTTGGTGGTGATGTATGTACAGTTTAGTGTTAGCCACAGCAAATGTATTTTTTAAGGACAACTACAATTGCTTATTCTTAAAACCTGCATTTTACACCTTTTGAGCATACGCAGATAAATTTTCAGTGTCACTACTGCTGAGATTTCCTGCTATTTTTATTTTCTACTGACAGAATACTCAAAGCTGACAAATGTTGTAGAACAGACATAGATATTAAAAGCTTCAATTTACAGCAAATAGTGACAGTTTGCTTTTGCTGCTCATAAACCAAAAATCTAAGAGGTGTAAATAGAGGAAAGGTGGCAACAAAACACTTAGATTTTTAAATAATTCTACAAGCAATAATCATACAGAGTAACATATCTGCTTTCATTGGGCATATATAACATCACCGGGTTTATGGATCTTGAAATAGCCCTTTTAAATTTGGCTTATATATAAAAAGATCAGGTACCATATGTGTAGGTGAACAAGAAGACCAAAAAGATAAAATGTATAGTATATCTAAGCACACCTTTTTGAACTGCTGGGCTTTGCTGTGAATATTGCTGCTCTTCTTTACTAAAGTTGTGCTTATGTTTGACGAAGTGGTGTCTGTCACCTCTCCAGCTTCAGTCCCTAAAATGGTTTTTTCTCCTCCTCACTCCCCTCCCTTCTGCCACTATAAAACGCAGGTAACAATTCCCACTGAAGCTTTTCAACACCCAAAAAGTTTATATCTATCTTTCAATAAGCATATTAAATACTTTATTTAAGCACACAGGTCTCTCAATCTGATTAATTTAAAGACCTTTTGTACAACAGTGAGGTAGTTGTCTGAGATGCTGAGGATCCACACATTCCTGGTATTAAACACTGAATTGCTGGCTGCATGTCCTGTAAATTAATATTAAAAGGGAGAGTATGAAGGATAAGGAAGGAACTCTGCCACTTCGTGAGAAAGACTGTGTTGCAGACAGCTGAAATAGTTGGTGTTTATGATATCTGGCATCACTGTACTTCCCAGTTCCCACACTCTGACTACCCTCTGCACCTGTAGGAAGGCTGAGGTAGCTGGAATATCTGGGACCTCACCTCACAAAGGACCTAAACAGGTCTGTGGATGGGCAGCTTCCCCTGCCTGATAGAGCTTAAGGTGTTTGACCTCCTCACACAGGCAAAGAATACTGGCACAAGAAAACTTGATTTACTGAGTGGCAGAAATGAAATATAAAATCATCTTCCCCTGAGATAATAAATTAACACGTTAAGTAACTATTCTGTGACTGTGGTGTCCTATGCTCCTGACCTAGCTACAGTGCACAAACAAATCTGACAGTAAAGTTAACTTTTAAGAGCTTTCTCCTTATTTTTTACTCCTGTTTCACTGAGAATTGTTTTCCCCACATATTCTACTCTAACTAACAGAAGACCTGCCTGTGCTTGAAAACCTGCATTAGTAAGTCTGCATTCTGCACAGTTGACACTAAGCATATTTTGCATATTTTTCCTGTCACTGCATTGTGAAAACTCCCATCACAAGCAAAGCACACCACACACTACTTTGCTCTCCAGTAAGTTAAGAATTTCTAGTAAGACTAATTGTCAGTACATCACTCTTCCAGGAAAGTATTTTTTACTTTTGTTATAATACACACAGTAATTGCCTCAACAGGAGCAACAATCCTAAAGTTATATGCTTGATGCATCAATTTTGGGTTTTTTTCTTTCCTTTTCATAGTGACCATCTCTGGGGAAAAAAAAGTAATGCTGAATAACAAAACACTGAAGCTCTATTTATTTCATCTTTTCACACTGAAATTTCTGAAGATGACTACAGAAGGCAATTTTTCAGGCTTCACTGCTGCTTCTAAAAAGTCTCCAAAGGAAAAATCTTTTGAAAGTCAAACTTGAGAAGAGCAGAAAACAACCTCATAACGTAGGCAAAGTATGATGTGGGACATTTCTCTACTGCAAATTGCTATTTTTGCTTACTAAGAAAATAGGGACTTTTATGCTGACATTCTTTCCTGACAAAGTTGTGCTTTCAGCTACCTAAGGGTATTTTATAATCTCTTAACTTTTATTTTTATTTAACTTTATTATTTTTAACTTAATTTACTTTTAGAATAAACACACTTCTTTCCCTTCTCCACTCATGCATGTTGAAGAGTCTTCATGGTTGGGACAGAAGATAATTTTAAAAAAATTAGAAAACCTACTTGTAGTGTCTTATGCGTAGTTCACACTTCCCTCTAGCAAATCATATCCTATGAAGTGACATGATGGTTGAAATAAGAGGACTGCAAATCCATGACAAAAGCCAGCGGAGGTTATTGCCTCCCAATGAAGTCTGCTGAGAAAGCTGAAAGCAAGCTGAACCTGGATTCCAGATTTCATGTTTCCTTTAGGAACAGTCAAAGATCTCCAGTGATGAAGACAGTCAATTTGAGAATTTGAACATTTTTTGTCTTATTCTCACTCAAGATCACACTTTTTTTCCCTTCTTCTTCAAAAACTTGCTTGAAAATATTTCAACAAACTTTTTCAGGGAAGACCCCTCAACTGCATCCATCTTTCCTTGTAAGTGAACTGTTTTAACCTTTGACTTTGCTTGTTTCTCTGCTCTGGACTTTCTGTAGTCGGTTCTCATCTTTTTTCTGCTGGATACGCACCCTAAAATAGGGCTGACAGGACTGAGTACAGCAAGTACATTACTTATCCACGTAATGCACCTCTGCAGCGGTGTGGTGGCATACACTGACCCTCTGTGATTCCTGAGCTCATTCTGCAGATCCAGTGCTTACCAGTAATTCCCTACCATGTATTCCTTCAGTCAGTATTTTACACTCAGCTCTGCTGAACTGCAGGCTATGCTTTTCAGGACACAGTTCTACTTGCATTTGAAATGCTTTTTTATTTTCCAAAATCATCAAGGGTGATTTTTTTTATTGTAACTCTGTCTCCTGTTCTGTTATCTTCTCTTCAACTCTGCTAATCACTTTATCATGCTGTCATGCTTTCAGCAAAAATACTTATCAAATATATAAGTTCCCAATTTTTCAGAGAAAAACTTTCTATACAAATTAACTGTAGAGCAGTTAATAGAGCAATAGAGCAAGTAGAAGAAAAACAATGTTTGATATAAATACTGATATACCTTGTCTCTGTTATTCATGGTCTCAATACCTTTTAATTTTTTCCCTTTATTCTTAGCTAGCAACTGCTTATATTGCAATGTCAGGACCAAGCAGTAGAAGGGAATGTGCTTCAACCTTTTGTGCAGTAGAGCAGAAACTTCTCCCAAACAAGCAAGAGTGTAGGAAAGACAATCAGACCTGGACTATCAGATGGGGTTAAAAACAGCATCCAGGAAATCTCTGCTTCAGAGATCTAGTGAAACATCTGATTCTTCCCACTGCACTACCAGCTATTCTAGGAAATCAGCCACTGCTTTTGGCTCAAGAAAAAGGCTGAAAACTTGAAAATGTTCTTGAACATTCACAGTCATTCTGAAGGGTTATTTTCCAATGAAGATACCTGCACTCTGATCCAGTAAAGTGCAAAAATTAACACCCAGCAGGAGTGGGCCTGGCAGGTGTAGGAATCTATAGCTATTAAATGAATTATACACCACCTCTATTCACGGGCACCGTACAACAAGCACAGCAATGACAAAGAGGGAGTCAAAGAGGGGGTATAAAGCTGTAAATAGAACACAGATTGGATAATGTGAGTAAAGTCTTGGGTGACTTAAGTTTTCTTGAAAAGTTTTGAAAATTCTTCCAACAGAAATGGAATAAATGTTTGAACAATCAGGATTTGAATCCTGATGCTGTTCCCTTCACAATACTCTGACAATCTGGCCATTCTCCACTGTCCATATAGCAGAGCATAATTTCCCTCTGCCTATGTCACCCCTGTCCAGAAGTCATAAAAAATAATTCACCCTTCCACACTGTCTTGTCCTCAATTTTTAATTTCTCTTTAGTTGGCTCTACCCAACTTCAACCTGGTATGAAAGGACCATCTCTTTCCCTCTCCCATGAATCCCATTTCCTTTGCCCTATCAAGGATGTTACCTTTATGGCCCCATCTACCTATTTCCCACATTGTCCTGGTTTCAGCTGGGACACAGTTAGCTTTGTTCTTAGTAGGTGGTACTGCATTTAACACAGGATTTATGTTGATGACACACTGCTGTTTTGGGTGTTTTTCAGTCGTGCTTACCCAAGTTAAGGACTTTTCAGTGTCTCATGCTCTGACAGTGAGAAGCTGAACAAAAAGCTGGGAGGGAGCACAGCTGGGACAGCTGACCAAACTGGCCAAAGGGATATTCCACACCACAGAACATCATGCCCAGTGCAGAAACTGGGGGAGTTGTCTATGAGAGACTGATGACTGCTCAGGGATGGGCTGATAGTCGGTCAGTGGGTGGTGAGCATCACTTTTTTCTAGCATCCTATTCCATAGCACCCTATTGTGCATCACTTGTTTCTCTGGGGGTTTTATTCCTCTCTCTCTCATTGCAGTTATTATTGCTATAATAATTATTATTACCGTAATTTACTTTGTTGCAATTATTAAACTGTCCTTATCTCAACCCATGACTGTTTACATTTTTCCTGATCCTCCTCTGCATCCCACCTGGGGGTGGGAAGTGGGGAATAAGTGTATGGCTGCAAGGTTGCCAGCTGGGGATAAACCATGACACAAATATGTAACTCCCAATGTGCTTTCACCAACCCGTGTATGGACAAATCTCTTCTGACATACTATGGCAAGAATTATCCCATTGTAACTCAACATTTTCAGTAAGGCCCCATTTATATTGTGAAGCATCTAAGCAGTTATCAAAAATAATAATGAAATTATAAAACACTTTGGAAATGTTTATTCCTTTTGACATTTTGTCTTTCGGACACCTCAGTTCTCAAGATCAGGAACTGTCTTGTACTTTGAATACAGTCCAAGACATTTCGGTAGCATCCAAAATCTAATAATCATAACAGCAATAAAAGCAGTTACACATTTCAGATGCTGTCCTTAGAGACTTCATGTTTCAGAGAGTTCAGCCAATTAATGGAAAAATCAATGTTGCCAGTAATTGCTTTTAGAGTCAGTTGGTTCAACTTGTTTGAATATGATGGTTATATTTCCACCCACTGGGTAAACAACCATGATGGAAAGCTCATTTGCATGGTTTTTAGAACACACCAGCACAAACTGAAGTGATCTGCATGATTTGCAAGACCTACAACATGATGTTTTTGCCAGTGCATGTGCCAACATTAAAAAAAGCCTTCTCTTGCAACTCAGTATGGGAGCAGGGTATTAGGAAAAAAAAAACCTAATAGAACCATGTCTTTTTAGTTTTAACACATTTTGAGCTTCTTCCACCACTTAGTCAACAAAATTAGCAATCAGTAGAAATCCTAAAGTGAGACGGATGGTTTAGTTACTGCCAGTAACATATTTCAGAGGTCTGTAACAAATAGCAGCATCAAATGAATAAATAATGTTCAAAGCCTAACAGCCGGCTTCCGTAACAGTGTGAAAATATGTAAATGTTACATGGCTTTACTCTTCAAACTGGCTCTCCCTTCATTCCTCAGAGACTCCTCTGTCAGAATAACAAGCTAAAAACAAAATATGAATGACAAGTGCACATACTGAGCTGATTGAGAACACAGAGTCAAACAGTAACCATATTAATCTCGTCTCTCAAACAGGCTGTGTGAATTCCAGGCAGAAATATTGATTTTGATCTGGTCTGCTGCACTGTAGATTGCTAATTGGAGTTCAAAATCTATGCAGAGTGCTTTTCTAAAAAATGGCAACTTTCAGCACTTTTCTTAGTTCAATTAGGACACCTAGAATTTTATACTTAAAACCCATTAACACTGTCAAAAGCCTCTGCTATCTCTATACATCCTTGACAAACACCTGATTTGTGAACTTTCAGTATATAAATAATCATAGCCTAAAGATACAAGAAAACTGCAAACGTTATCAGTGACTTCACTCTTGATCTGGATTTTTTCAGTGAAGCGAGTGTGTGGTGGCAGGCGATGGGAGTGATTCTGCCCCTCTGTTCTGCTCTTGTAAGGCATCACCTGGGCACTGCATCCAGCTCTGCGGACCTCAGCACGGGAAGGACACAGACCTGCTGGAGTGAGTTCAAAGGATGGCCTACAAAGTGATTAGCAGGCAGGAGCACCAAACCTATGAGAAAATACTGCTGCCTTTCAGTTCTTGAAGGTGGCCTGTAAGAAAGATGAGGCCAGAGCTTTTAGGAGGATCTCTTGCCATAGAACAAGGAGTAATGGTTTTAAACTAAGAGGGTAGACTCAAACTAGATATAAGGAAGGAGTTTTTTACAATGAGGATGGTAAAGTGCTGGAACAGGTTCCCCTGAGAGGTGGCAGATGCCCCATCCCTGGAAACATTAAAGTCAGTTTGGGCACGGCTCTCTCTGAACAGTATCTCCTACTGCCTCTTGGGGGAGGCTGCTGGGCTCAGTGAGTCTGAGGTTTACCACAGGAAGTCTTTTCCTACACCCTTAGGATGCCTACTGTTGAACAGGAGCTAAAGCAGTCAAACCAGAGGTAAGATTAGCCACAAATGAATGATGTTGTAAAGGTTTTATCAGAAAAAAAATTATTTGTCCAAAAAGGTCAAGAATCATTATTTTATATCTAGCTATGAAAAACTCTCAAGCTACTAAATTAAACTGAAACATTTAATTTAGAAGTTTCATTGTGAAAGGTTAGGGGAACAGTTGCCTAAACTCTAATTAGTGCTGTATCCCGTGATTTTCACACACGAATACACAAAGGCCCATTTTAATTAAAGGAAAAACGCCAGGTCACTTTTGTTGGCATCATTAGGTGGAAAAAACCTCCATGACACCCAACAAACCAACAGCAAAAAAAAACCCAGCAGGCACAGGCAGCTGTTTACCACTCTCTAATGCTGTAAATAACAATTACATTAAATCGAGGTTCAGGAACAAGGTCCAAAGTTTGAGCTAGTGTTACTCTTTACTGACTCTAAAAGTTTCTGTGATTGTAATAGCAAGAGCATTAAGCATTTCCCCTCAACAGAGCAGGTTCACAGGAAACCAAAGGATATAATAAAATTGATGACAGTATCCCTTGGCTGCTATTACAGAAGGACTGACCAAGGGTAGTTATTGGCCCAAACTGTCCATTATGCTGGTTAAAAAACAAGACTGAAAAACTTCCAGCCTTCCCTGGTAAAATTGATGTCATGTTGTTCTGAGAGGGAAAAGGGCTGTCTGCCCTCTGAAGGAGAAAGGAAAGGTTAAGCTTTCCAAGTGGTCCATCTTTCATCCCCCAAACAATTGTGCTGACAGTAAACCATGAGCCTGCCACTACCTGGAGACCCACAGGTAGCAAGAAGTGTCACTGCTTGCAGAGACTTAATGAAGAAATTAATACCACTGGCTTGCTATTAGCCTGTAAATGCAAACCCATCCTGGTCTCTCAGTAGCTTCCAGCCAGTCTGCCTTTTTTTTGTGCTGGATATCCATCGAGAGGCACCTTCTAATTACAAAACTCCCAGAAAGTCCATCAAACATCTTCTATCTACACCACTTGTGCTGGCAGAACAGATGGGAGAGGCTGTTTGGAGAACCATGTGCTTCTCTCAAACTGCCACCCAACTAAAGGTGTAAAATGTTGGACTGCACACAGAGAAAAACCCCTTTGCTAACCATAGACAAACACACAGATAGTTTGAGGCAGGTCAGCCCTCTCAAATCAGTGCATGGTCTGACATTTGCTGCTACGGAGCTCTAAGGTTCCAGAATCCAGCCACTTCAGGTATTTTTCTTGTTCACTTTTTGCTATAGCAAAAACTTCCAGTAACCACCATCTGAACACTGATTTCTGTTATGACATCACTTTAGAGAAGCACATCAGGACTACAAAGCGTTATGACAAGTTGGGAAGAGGCACACGGTTAATTTGTGAGAGGAGCTTTTGTCCTGCTCAAGAGAAAATGAAGCTGAACAGTGAACTTCCACTATGATCCTACTGTTCTGAACCACTGTATCACATGTTGTGTAAAGGAATAAGACCTTTCATTGTATCCTGCTGAAAAGTTAAAGGAGAAGGCAGCCCCCACAACCTGGTACATCACTCCTAAACATTTGAGCACAGGAATTAAATGAATAAAAATCAGTGTGGAAAAATATTTTACTTAGTTTATGTAAGGATGAGCTCAGACAGGAGGTAGATAAATAAGCTAGCCAAAAAAAGAAATTTTTTTGATTTCTCCTTATGGATACTTACACTTGGCCAGCAAATCCAGTCAGAAACCTCCCCAGAGAGATAAGGTGAACCAGATGGATTGCACCATCTTTCTTCTGGCTTTCCTTATTTCTCGTTTTTCCCCATTTTATTTGCAGAATTACGCCTATGTGGAAGACCTGACTCTTGCAATTTCCTGCTTGGAGTCTAAACAATTTTGATGCTTTGCAAAATCTTTTGATAAACACAAAGATGCTGCACTTCTTCGGGAACAAGGAGTGCACAGCTGGCACTGTCTTTTGTTTCAGTGTAAAGCAATTGCTGCAGCTCAGGCCTTCTACAGGCAAACCATGGTCATGGCAGCAGTGGTCACAAAGCTTTTTGTCATGCAGATTTGTCATGGTTAATTTTTACACTGATCTGTTTTTTTCTTAAATTGCTTTTTATTTAATTATAAACAGGAATCTTGAGCGTATTTCAGCAAGACATGAAATAGTAACACCTAAAAAGGGACTGTTCCTTTATTCAACACCAAGACATTTATCAAATGGAAAGTGTCCATCGCATGGTTTACACCCAATTTCATTAGATTCTAACTGCTTTTGACAATAAATGAAAAAAATTCTGCATCATGATGCAAATGCCAGCACAGTAATCTGTTTTTAAAGTATTCACCACAAAGCAAAAGATTTCAGCTACGCTATGAGACTCCTCCAGCTTCATACAAGACCCAACCAACTTATAACTATTCTAGACTGCTTATGTGGAAATGTTTTAAGCTATATTTTTCTTTCTGAAAGCTTGATACATACACAGTATGTAACACCCTAGGTTCCCTGTTGCATACTGCTATAGAAAGACTTTTTCATTTGAATTCTATTGGAAATAAAGATGGCTGGCCTGTGTACAAAAATTAGCCAATGTTTATAGACCAGCCCCCAGATAAGGTAACTGTGACTATCTTCCAGTCACTCTAACTGCACATCATGTTGGTAGAAAGCCTCCCCATCCTGCTTCTTTTATTTCAGCAAAAGTCTTGTTGCCCTGACAAGCTTGGGGGAGGTGTAAGACACCACACACTCCATAGGTATATAACTGATTTTTGTAACTTTGCTAGGACATCTGTGGGTAAGCCATAAAAATGTATTATAAAAATGTTTCACCACCATATGATATTTTTAAAAGAACCAATTTATAAATGTACACTGGAGAATGGATAAGCCCATAGAATTTAATTAAATGCGTAGCCCTAATTTTTCAATCTAAATAAAACATTCTTTTTAATCTAAACAAAACATTCTTTTAAAAAAGAACAGCAAACAATTATATATAGAAAATAAGTACTGCTACTAAACCTTTTGGAAGTGTCCTTAAATGTAAACTGCAAATACATGTTTTTAAAAGATGCTGATAGGGGTTTTGGAAAATGCCCCATGGATCATTCTAAAATTTAGAAAAATTTCCAATACAATGTCATGCTAAAATGGGTAAGAAAATCTATTGAAGCAAGACATTAGAGCAGTTCATGTAGACTGCAACCAGTTATGAATAATTTTAATAAATATGCAAAGACTACATTCTGCCACATCAAACAGCTAGTCAGTTGTAAACCTACAATACATTTTTAGGCTATAGTATGTGTGTATCTAGAATTACATAATGAATGATGATCCTCATGAATACAGTAATTTGCATTCTGCAATATCTACATTTTGCATCAGTTCAGTCCATGATTCATTTTGATAATGTGATATTTTACCTATGAATATTATTTTTACAAATTTATTTTTAACACAATTTTTTAAAACTTTCATGTCAACAGACTTCTGCACTTCAATGCCCGTTGTTTTCTAAATCTATCCTTCTCCTGGTAAAGAATGAATTGGAACTGAGTTAATGGATGCGTTTACTGAACAATAGGTAATTTCAGCATTAAACCAAATATATACAGGAAAGTGGGAGAATATTTATGGACAAGTGAGTGCATAGAGACGCATACACCACGAACATAGAAACCTTTTAGAAGTTGACCTCTACCCTTTTATCTGGAACACAGGAGGTGTTTCACCTCATCTTAATCCAGACTCCTTACTTTTCCAATACATACACTCTTCAGTGCTCATCTATATTCCCATGCCGACGTACAAATGTTTAAGTGAAAGCAGCCTTTCTGAGTCTCAGCTCCATTGTCTGTGAAACATATGGAGAGGAAGATTTGGTGTGAAATACATCCTAGTATTATCTAATATCACAAATCAATCCTTTACAGGGAAATAAGAATTACTAATATTCACCCTTGATACGAGGGTCTCATTTTTTTACACATAAATGCTAATACCTTCTTCATTGAGGAAATAATGAAAAAGACTCACACTACTTACTTTGTGAACACAGGCAAACCTGACTCTAGCAAACCATGTTTCAGAGTATTAAAACTAAACATTAAGCTTAATGAAGCAATGAAACTAAGTTGATGAATAATTGTATAGATTAGTAGATACAGGAGTTGCCAAGCAAAGGGAATATGAAGTTTCAATTACCATTCTTTAACACTAAAAAACAAAACCAAAAAAAGCAAAATGGCTCAGTGAAGAAATTTATAGGCAATATAGCATAATTTGATGTACCAGTGTGTAAAACTGTTTTTGAACTACCTCTCCTGGTTATAGCAAAAGTATCACACCGGAGACCACCTCAGATGCATCAGGTCAGGTAGAGCAACTATCCAAATACACAAACAGAATTCAACCTCAACAGCTTTCAGTAAAAATGCAAGGTACAAGAAACAACCTCATGAAAACAAAGCCATCATCTGTCCCTTGAGTTCTCCATATTAGTGATTAGAGCAGCTCTTGACTCTTTCCATCAGTTTAAGTCCCATGGAAGGGGCTGTGGGACCTTGGACCTAAACTCTGCTTGACCTCTGTGTGCTGAAGAGTAGATCTTTACACCTTTGTCCTAAGGCACTCAAGAAAACCCTGGTGAAGCTCTGGAAAACAAAGCCCTGGCTAGGTAGATTTTGCACTGGGAATGAAGTGAACCAAGTTCCCAGGGAAGGGAACAAGCAGAACTGTGTGCTCCAACGCTGGTCTGCCACTGACCAGCTGATTTCTTACCAGCCATCGGACCTGCCAATTCTCCACTGCAAAATCCTCGTACGCCTTGGCCTACTCGTACGGTCGTGGGGAGGTTATGGCCCTAAGGGGAAGACAGTATGTTCTGAGATATCTGAAAAGTTACTAAAGCTACACAGGAGATCTGTGACAGACACGGAACTGGGATTCTATCTTACACCTTGGCGGCTTCTGGATACCTCTCCAACTTAGAGAAGGACTTGAAACTCAAATGCCCACTTCACTAACCATCCACTGAGTACTTCCAAATTTACTCTAGGAGTACTCTGAATTACTTAAGTATTTCAAGCAAGTCTCCTTAGCCACTGTCCAAATCACAGCCTTTAATCCACAGAATTTACCAGTTCTTTTAACTGTAGTTCTATTTATTCTACCAAAAAGCTGTCCCAAACATGGAGTAGTCCAAACACCAGTCTGCCTTAAAATCAAGACCAGAGATTAGTCCTTTCTATTCTGAATGTAAATACTACTTAGTAGCAGCCACATAAAAAGTACACAGAAACGGTTAGTTATTTTGCCATGTTAATGACAAATACAACAGCTTAGAAATTCCATGTCTCATTATAGATTTGTCCCAAGAATAAAAAGAAGATAAAATACTCTTCAAGAAAGATTCACACAGATGAAACTGTAAGTAGGCCAGCAAAGAAAGCTAAAGAAAATGTGCAGTTGCAGTCAGATTTTAGCATTGACTACTGGATGTTTTCAGTATGTTTTAAAAGCACCTCACCTTTAAAGCTATATATAGAAGAGGAGAACCGTATCTAGTTCCCTTACACCTTACATACACACCAAAGTGAACAATCCACAGCAACCATTTTCAGCCATAACTCACTTAAACTGGAATCAGACCACAGAGGCAAACATTAGAGGCTGCAAGACAATAGCATTTCTGTAAGCAGCTCACTCCACAGGCAGCCTTATTTTCAGTCACATTTAGGACCACAAACACTGAAAAACACAATGCAGAAGTTAAATATGTTTCTCCTGGAAAAGCATGCATTAAGTGGAATAGGGAACAGTAGGGCTTCTTTTGTATTGTCACAGTTCTGCATCACTTGGTAGCAATCCAGAAACATCCTTTCTGGTTATTAACACAGAATAAATTCAATCTCCCTTCAGTTATTTTTTTTATTACACAAAACATATGAAAGCTACCTACAAGAATTCCAGTAATGAGACTCGCATATTTTCAGCACCACCATATTCACGTGAAACACAGGCTGTCAGAACTTTCTCCCTGTCCTATCTTCTGAACACAAGAAAAATCCAGACTTCCAATTAGCTTTCTGATCCTGGGTGGGGTTAATTACTCAGTTCTTAAAAGCACTTTTGCTCTCTTCATAGGAGGTTTGCTTCACTGGTGCATGAAGCAGACTCAGGTTCTCTCCTCATGCCTTTGGACACATGGCTGAGGAGGATGTAACCAGCCCCTGGAGCTTAAAGCTGCTTCAGCTGGCCCACCTCTGCTGTGGCTGCACCGCTGTGCTCTGGGCTAGTGCTGGCTGTCAGGCACAGAGTTCAAGGAGGTAATTCAGACTAAAACTGCTAAAAACCACCTTCCCGCTGTATCAACACCCTTGCTGCATGGTCACATGAGAGCCAGCACCAGCTGGGGCCCACAGGAGCCTGGCATCAGCAACAGTGGTGCCCAATTGCCCAGCCCTCCCCCTCTGGGTGTCAAGAGCATAGTTTAGTTATCTGCTGAACTGTCTCGGTCCCTGAGGTGTCCAGCTGACTATAGGGAAAACCTGAAGTGACTCTTTTTTCTTGTGACTGCTTGACTCACATACATACATGTATACATAAAAGAAGAAGAAAAATCCTGCACTAAAGGTAGCAATTGTGTCAGGGTCATGAGCATTTTAATGAAAATGCAAGCAGAACCTCTGACTAGCAGTAAATGCAATACACAAGTGTCAAAAGCATGTAGTCTTGAATGGTCTTTTACATGCCACTTTGTTCATCATATTAAGATGCTAGTTGTTTCTTTGATTTATCTGATAATAAATTTTTTATGACTAGTGAGTCTCATAAAAATTGCTCTGGTGCTGACTACTTTGATTAATAAGACCAAAGAATCGAAACTGTCAGAAATTCACGGGCAAGAGTAAATTACTGCCAAACATAGATTAGATATTCCATAAAATATAGACTAAAAAAGGTTGATTTGGTAATTTTATCTTGCATCAATTTGCTTGATATAATTTACATTCCAGATCATCACTGTCACTCCTTGCATACCTTTTCTTTTTTTTATAATCAACAATAGTGTAAATCTGAATTTTGGAGAAATGAACAGGAGAGAGAACATCCCAATACCCAAAACTCATATTTGCAATTTAGCTTGGAAAGGATGTCCACTTGAAAGGTGACTAGAACCCATGTTTTAAGAGTTGCAGCTTTTTAAAGCAAAATTCCTTTTACATTAAGAATCAAAATTGACACACATATATTCATGCTTAAATCCTATTCTAAAACTGTGATCCTTCTTCTTTGCAGGTATCAGGTTCTTGCAACACATCTTTGAAGAGTTCTGGATCCCGCCCTCTCACCTTGGACAACTCCCAAAACATTTAATGTGCAGAAAGTACCACAAAATTAGGCACTGAAGCAAGTCAGAGGTAGCAATCTGGGTACACATGTGAATAGAGATCAAGCATAAACTCTTCCTGCAAGAGGAACCATACTTACAGCACCTGGTACTGGACTTGCTCCATTTACTTCTGCATATGTTTACCATCCTGTGACAGCAATTTGGTGCAAGACGTATCTTTGTAGGACTGAAAATCTACCTGATTAAAATTTCTATAGATAATCAAAAGGATTTAGGGAATCACTGTTCCACATTCAGGGAAACAAATGCTACTGTTTACATTCAGCACTGGAGACAGCTTCTTAAAACATGTGGCAAAACTACAAAGAGGGCTAATAATCCTGCATTTATTGTTATTGTTTTTGAGAAGCCAGATCAAGAGAAATGGTCAGTATACTATGTAATTCTATTAGCGTTTATGCTCCTGAGCACTTCACTTTAGGCTACAATTTCTTTTTCCGATCAAGTGTAATAAAGAAGAAAAATTACAGGGTATTTTTTTCCTGGCACATTTGATACTGATTTTCAGTATATCAGACTTTTAGAGTTCAATAATTAAAATGGTTGGGTACAGAATACAAGCAAAAAAATCCATTGCAAAGCTGTAGCCTACACAGGACCTAAATTCAACTATCCCCAGCTTTAACAGTAGGACATTTCTTGTTTGGTCAGAGGAAAGCGCTGAGATGCAGCACTGAGAAATTCTGTGTCATATACAGCGGAAGTTCTTCCTTTCCAGCTTACACTGTTCAAGAAGTTGTTAATGTTAATGACAAGAATTTAAAGCGAAATCTGATCATAACCATTTTCAGCACTGTGTTTTAGGTGCAAGGGGCTGTAAAAGTGCATATAAACGGGATGACAGTGACACCTGCTAAAATAAAATAATGACTTCTAAGAAGTTTATCAGAACTTGTATTACAGGTGGCTATAGCAAATTACACCAGAATAATTCCAAATTCAGCCTTCCACTGGCTAAATGATTGATAAAGGCAATCATAAAATTAGGGACGCTTCTCCATCTAGCTGATAGCCCTCACCAGAAGGGTAAAAATATTGCCAAAGATCACACAAAACCCTGAAATAATGTGAAACTGAAGGAAGAAACTGGAGTTCAATAAAAACCAGCATGCAATAAAACAGATATGACTGCATAGAGAATAGAAATTGCAGACAGATCTGCCTGATTATAAAAGTGCCACTTTTTAATTTATTTCTCAAATAAAACCAGCAAATGTGTGCAGTAACTCTTCTTGTTTGGTTATAAAGAACCAACCTGAAGAAGAAAACAAGAAAGCAAAACAACTGAATACGAAGGGTTAACAGAGCACTATTTACTGTTAGCTGCACCACTTCACCAGAAACCCCTTATTATGTGGAAAACTGATGTTTTCCACATTGGTCCTCAACTAGTATTGTTCTGTCTGCCATTTCCAATCTATTCTTCCTCCCCTTGTGGTCTCAAGGATTTTCTTTAAAATGCTCTATTATTTATTTTTTTTTTTGCCTACTGTGAAGCCCAAATTCTGTTCCCTGCAATATCCTCTGCAACAGACAAAAAAAACCCAAAACAACCAAACCAAGCTAAAACACCCAAAACAACAAAAGCAAACAAAACCCGAAGACACACCCCCTCAAACAAAAAAGCAAGCAAACTAAACCAAAACCCAAACAAGATTAGGTGAGTTACCCTCAGAGAGTATCAGCTGAATTTTTGAATTGTATGTATTTTGGACACACTGCTTTTGGTTAGCAACAACATCCCTCAGAAATGTTGAGAAAACCCCTTGAATCCACTGGAGATGATGGACTCACCATGCCCACTGCAGTCAGAGCAGCAGAACACACTAGTGGATACAAGGCTGCACAACTGTGGCAGTTCTGGTAAAGTCTAAAAACAGGCAATAGATCATCACCTTTGGATACTACACAGTGTCTTAATATCCATCATGGATCATACTATAACCTTCACACTGAGATGTTGCTCTAAAACACATTTTTCCAAAAAGTATCCTGAGGCAACTGAAGGACAACAAAAGAAAAATGAATATGTTACTTTCCCTGGAAGCTTGCCCTACTAAGTTGAACCTTGCTTTCCTTTCCTTATCTGCTTGGCTTCTAATCTCAAATAATTGAGGTGTCTGTATTTAAACATGTTTTTAACATCCTTTTAAAACTACTGACATCAGAATGAATTCAGCATCAGCCCCAGCTGAAGTCAGATTAGTGAGTATGGGAAAAAGAATTTACTACTTACCATATCAGCTGGGGCTGGTGCTGAATTCAGTCAAACCTTTCAGAGGTAGCACTGAACTGTGAGCTGACAGTGTACTTTGGTTATATTTATGTCTCTTGAAACCTTTTTCAGTGCTGACTGCATTCTGGAAAGATGTGTTCACTTGTTTTTACCTTCTCCCGTAATCCTAACCACACATCATGCGGTATATCTTGCATATCTTATTCACAGATCTGTAATTCTTCTTTGAGCTGCTTTAAAATATCCTGTGTACAAGCAAAGTTCATTAAATGACCCAGGATGGCCTGTACCTTCACTGTTATCTTTCACCAACTTCCAGGTCATCAAAAACAACTGTGTATTTGCTTCCAAATACCTGAGGAGAACATTTAATGACTCCAGGTCAGATCTCTGCGGAGCTCACCAGAAACATTCTCTTTGGCAATTGTCTCCCAAGACCTATCAGGGAGTTGATAATTCTTCTAAGTGCTTTATTGAAATTATGCAGTGCTCATTTTCTAATGACAATGTTGTGTAGCTGTACAAGCTAAATGCCTCACAAAATTCTATGGTTAAAGAGTTGCCTTGACCAACCAAATTTATAAATATAATATTTAATATTTCTTTAGGAAAAAGTTCTCAAAATCATGATCACACTTTAAAGCGTATTAATGACATTCATATTACAGTCACTTTCTTTGTATTATCACTAGTACAATCCCACGTCTCTTTCTCACTATTTAACCTAAAATTAATCTCAGAGTAAACTAGTTCATAATAACCCAATCTGGTCTATTTACCTTCCCTGATGCTGGAAAGATCCTAGTACTTCTGTCACTTTTTGGGTCTTTCACTGAAACAGTAATTTAATTAAGACAATTAAGACAATTTAATTGGTGAGTCCAGACTCTGTCAGTCAAATCCTCTAAACCTTCTGGGTGCATGCCCAGAGGCTTGGATGTTTAAAATCATTTCTCACAACAAAATGTTGGTCAGGCCAACAGTTGAGGGACTGAGAAATAACTCATCTTCCCTAAATTATCACTCAGCTTGCACCGAACAGAAGCATAACAGAACATGACTTTCCTTCCCTTGTCATTATTAATAATCTATCATAGTTCAGGAAAGGGCCCATTTAGTTTCCAAGATTTATCATAATCAGATAGTTACAAGCAATCTCTCCAATGACTAAGAGCCTAACAAAATAGATACCACTTTGGATTGGCCCTCTTTCCCACTGCAGAAACTTGTTTCCATTTCCTCTATCATTTTCCTGCCCAAGGTGCCACTTACCTGCAGCTGCACATCTCACTCTTTGCTTGCCTGCTTAGACCACAAGGTTCTAGGGGGTATAAAAACCTGTTCTCTAGGCCAGGTCCTTGATCCTGTTGCATACCAGTTTCTTTTGTACACCTCTACTTGTTACTCATTTTGGATTTATCATTATTACCACTGATTTTTAACTCAGCTACTGATCTTGCCTTGCCCTATGGTTTGATGCAACTTTGTATTTTTTCCCTACTCAATTCATGTACCCTACTACCATCTCCCTAGCTTCAGTTTCATCAAGTCCTCAGCTTCTGCATTTTACTTACCTCATTCCAATTTCACTTCTAACATAGCTCCAGACATCTGCCCCAGTGACATATACCCTGGGTTATCATCCTTGACATGGTAAATGGATTACTACATTATATTCTAAACTATATAAAGTTCATATCAAAGGGAATGGCAGTATCAGTAGTTACACCAATATTTATATGTGCAGTATCTATATTTGTCAGATACATCAGTGATAGCTTTGGTTTTATTACATATCCATCTTAGCAATATATAAACAAAAATATACAGGCACAGTGTTTTTATTGTTTATCTTTCGACATGGGTTCCAGTTAGCTCTTCTTTAGGGAAGAGTTACAGATTTGCATGTAAATGTTGTCTAAAGATGTCAGGATTCTGAGTCATCTATTTTCTCTGTTGGAAGTAATGTACTAATATATTTATCAATTTTTAAAATACAGCCAATAAATACAACATGTGGTTGGAATACAAAACAGCATTTTCATATAAAATATACAGTATCATGTCTTCAATACAACAGAACCAACATAAATGACATTTTTATATTTCCCCACATCAGGTTGATAATAGATTTCTATTGGTAAATTTAAATTTTTTTACTGGTGCGTGATCAAAATGTGTGAATTGGGACTATTAACACTTGTTTACTTCTCAGCTATGATGGATCTTGCTTCTTGCCATCCTTTGAGAGAAGTTTAATTTGTCATGAGTTCATCCTCACAGGAGATGTGGCATCTCAGAGACACCCACCTAACGTAGATCACTGAGGTCATCTTTTTTCCACTACCTTTACCCAGTCTTTGAAACCATGCTAAAATAAATGAGGTCACAGCTACCACTGGCACAGATGTTACATCCATGTCAGGGGTCAAATGGTAAAGATGCCAGGTTAAAAAGTCACTGAAATGTTTCAGTGAGCTCCAACAACAGAATGTTGGACACACAACACCACTTTATTTCTTGTACAGGCCCAGGACAATCACAGAGTGCAAATGAGAAGCGAACAGAAGTACTCACTAATAGTGCATGCTATTGAGTCTATGAACATGAGCAATCCCACTAGGAACAGTGAAAATACTGGTTCTAGAACTATTTGCAGAGCTGCATCTAAGAGAAAACCAATCTATGAAGCCTTCTACCCCATTGTCCTGGTTTTGTCTGGGGTATAGTTAATTTTCTCCCTAGCACCTGCTATAGTGCAGTGTTTTGGATGCAGGATGAGAATAATGTTGATAACACACTGATGTTTTGGTTGTTGCTGAGTCGTGCTTGCACTGAGCCAAGGACTTTTGGCAGTGTCTCATGCTCTGCATCTGGGGAAAGGGGGGAACAAATCTGGGACAGCTGACCAAACTGGCCCAAGGGATATTCCACACCACAGAACATCATGCCCAGTGTAGAAACTGCGAGGAATTGGCCAGGAGGGACTGAATGCTGCTCAGGGATGGGCTCAGCCCTGGCCAGTGGTTAGTGAGCAATTGTATTCTGCAGCACCTGTTGGGGTTTATTCTTCTATTTTTTTCATTACTATTATCATATTTTAATATCAGTAGTATTGTTATATGTACTTTGTTTCAATTATAGAACTCCTCTTAACTCAAGCTTTTTCGTTTCCTGATTCTCCTCTCCATCCCATGGGTGTAGGGGAAGGAGTGAACAGCTTCTAAATTGCTGTCTGGGGTTAAACCACTACATCCACAAATTACCAAAGAATACTAGAGATAAAAGGAAAGTAAAACAAAGAAGGTAAATGGCATTTATTGTGACCTGTCTTTCTTAGCAAGGCAGGGTAGACTCACACTATCCAAGTTCTTTAAATCTTTACTGACTTCTGCAGATCATACAAACAGCTGTCTGACTGAGCTCTGCTGAATTGGATCTATAGATGTTTCAAGCAACTGCTGTCTTCTTCTATATGATCTTTATTCTCTCAAGAAGTACAGAATACTAACCACTTAAAATTACATCTGAAATCAACTGTGCCCAGTTCTTTTCGGTACCATCACAAGATTAGACAATGACTGGGTAATTTAATTTTACTCAGTGATAGCCAAAGTAAAGCATTCTCTCTAGGTATCTCTACAGCCTAAGTGCAAAAAAAAAAGTTAGTAAGATTTTCATAATCCCAAATGATTTTTTCCTAATGAATATATAACTTGTATAATAACAATTCTTAGGTTATGAAAAATTCAGTAATTATAAACTACTGCACAAAACTGCCATACATGTTTATTTAAACAGGTTATTAAATGGAGGAATATGCATAATTATTCTTCTTCCTATTAACATAAAACAGAGCCTTGCCTCCTTTAGTTTAATGTCAGCGTCACTGTGCAGTTATCTTAATACATATGGGGGTGTCATCTGAATTTTTCACTCAAATATCAGGAGATGCTTGGCAAGGTCTGCCTACATCACAGACACGCTGTCCTCTGCCACAAGTAATCATGTCATGTACTCCTGCCCAACTGATCAGTGCTCACTGAAATAAGACTTTGGCCTTCATTTCTTCTGCTGGAAGACTATTTCTATCAGAAGGTTATCTATTACCTTGCTCCCTTAATAATTAGAGACCTTCCTTCACATATACACCTGACCAGCTTACTATATTTGTTCCTACGTCCACCATTTTTTTATCCCTTAAATGAAGTTTCTTCCTCCCCCTCTCCCTCCAATGACAGCCATGACCTCTGTTATTAGGCTTGACTTTGCTACATAAATCAAATACCTTTTAAATTTCCTCTTCTTTCTTCATTCATTTCACTATCCTATTATACTTCCACACTTTGCCTGTTCCTACCTGAATTCATCTTTCATGAACATAATGACCACAANAAAATATACAGTATCATGTCTTCAATACAACAGAACCAACATAAATGACATTTTTATATTTCCCCACATCAGGTTGATAATAGATTTCTATTGGTAAATTTAAATTTTTTTACTGGTGCGTGATCAAAATGTGTGAATTGGGACTATTAACACTTGTTTACTTCTCAGCTATGATGGATCTTGCTTCTTGCCATCCTTTGAGAGAAGTTTAATTTGTCATGAGTTCATCCTCACAGGAGATGTGGCATCTCAGAGACACCCACCTAACGTAGATCACTGAGGTCATCTTTTTTCCACTACCTTTACCCAGTCTTTGAAACCATGCTAAAATAAATGAGGTCACAGCTACCACTGGCACAGATGTTACATCCATGTCAGGGGTCAAATGGTAAAGATGCCAGGTTAAAAAGTCACTGAAATGTTTCAGTGAGCTCCAACAACAGAATGTTGGACACACAACACCACTTTATTTCTTGTACAGGCCCAGGACAATCACAGAGTGCAAATGAGAAGCGAACAGAAGTACTCACTAATAGTGCATGCTATTGAGTCTATGAACATGAGCAATCCCACTAGGAACAGTGAAAATACTGGTTCTAGAACTATTTGCAGAGCTGCATCTAAGAGAAAACCAATCTATGAAGCCTTCTACCCCATTGTCCTGGTTTTGTCTGGGGTATAGTTAATTTTCTCCCTAGCACCTGCTATAGTGCAGTGTTTTGGATGCAGGATGAGAATAATGTTGATAACACACTGATGTTTTGGTTGTTGCTGAGTCGTGCTTGCACTGAGCCAAGGACTTTTGGCAGTGTCTCATGCTCTGCATCTGGGGAAAGGGGGGAACAAATCTGGGACAGCTGACCAAACTGGCCCAAGGGATATTCCACACCACAGAACATCATGCCCAGTGTAGAAACTGCGAGGAATTGGCCAGGAGGGACTGAATGCTGCTCAGGGATGGGCTCAGCCCTGGCCAGTGGTTAGTGAGCAATTGTATTCTGCAGCACCTGTTGGGGTTTATTCTTCTATTTTTTTCATTACTATTATCATATTTTAATATCAGTAGTATTGTTATATGTACTTTGTTTCAATTATAGAACTCCTCTTAACTCAAGCTTTTTCGTTTCCTGATTCTCCTCTCCATCCCATGGGTGTAGGGGAAGGAGTGAACAGCTTCTAAATTGCTGTCTGGGGTTAAACCACTACATCCACAAATTACCAAAGAATACTAGAGATAAAAGGAAAGTAAAACAAAGAAGGTAAATGGCATTTATTGTGACCTGTCTTTCTTAGCAAGGCAGGGTAGACTCACACTATCCAAGTTCTTTAAATCTTTACTGACTTCTGCAGATCATACAAACAGCTGTCTGACTGAGCTCTGCTGAATTGGATCTATAGATGTTTCAAGCAACTGCTGTCTTCTTCTATATGATCTTTATTCTCCCAAGAAGTACAGAATACTAACCACTTAAAATTACATCTGAAATCAACTGTGCCCAGTTCTTTTCGGTACCATCACAAGATTAGACAATGACTGGGTAATTTAATTTTACTCAGTGATAGCCAAAGTAAAGCATTCTCTCTAGGTATCTCTACAGCCTAAGTGCAAAAAAAAAAGTTAGTAAGATTTTCATAATCCCAAATGATTTTTTCCTAATGAATATATAACTTGTATAATAACAATTCTTAGGTTATGAAAAATTCAGTAATTATAAACTACTGCACAAAACTGCCATACATGTTTATTTAAACAGGTTATTAAATGGAGGAATATGCATAATTATTCTTCTTCCTATTAACATAAAACAGAGCCTTGCCTCCTTTAGTTTAATGTCAGCGTCACTGTGCAGTTATCTTAATACATATGGGGGTGTCATCTGAATTTTTCACTCAAATATCAGGAGATGCTTGGCAAGGTCTGCCTACATCACAGACACGCTGTCCTCTGCCACAAGTAATCATGTCATGTACTCCTGCCCAACTGATCAGTGCTCACTGAAATAAGACTTTGGCCTTCATTTCTTCTGCTGGAAGACTATTTCTATCAGAAGGTTATCTATTACCTTGCTCCCTTAATAATTAGAGACCTTCCTTCACATATACACCTGACCAGCTTACTATATTTGTTCCTACGTCCACCATTTTTTTATCCCTTAAATGAAGTTTCTTCCTCCCCCTCTCCCTCCAATGACAGCCATGACCTCTGTTATTAGGCTTGACTTTGCTACATAAATCAAATACCTTTTAAATTTCCTCTTCTTTCTTCATTCATTTCACTATCCTATTATACTTCCACACTTTGCCTGTTCCTACCTGAATTCATCTTTCATGAACATAATGACCACAACTGCAAAATATTTCCTTTCTGTACTGGAAAATTTCCACTCTTTTAGCCAAGCTCTGGGGATTGTGCTTATCTTTCTCCCCCTCACTCCAGCATATCACACCGGTGGCTCACCTGTAACTAATACACCCAAGCCTCCCTCTTTGTTTGCTAATTCTTACTGTGTGGTGTGCTGATGCTTTTCTATGCTGCTAGCTTTGCACCATCAGCAAACATAATTTAAACACTCCTGCTTTGTGTGCTAGCATAAAAAAATTGGATTCTTGGAGGTCCTAGACTGTGCTGCACAAGTAACACCATTTCAGGACTATCTCCCTTCACATCAGTTCAACCTGATGATGCCTCCATATGAACTGCTGGCAATTCCCACTTTCCCAACATGCTTAACCAAGAACCAATATATGGATTTTTCACTTGTTTGACCTCTCTTCCACTCCTTAATAGGTGGTTTTACTGATTATCATCTTTACATTATTGTAAAAGCACCAACCACACAGCTGGCTTAACTTAAACAGGCTTAACAACTATGGAAGAAGATCACCAGTTATTTCAAGATACTATCTGTATTCTAGTGCACTACTCTGAGTATCTTGCGAGTCTCTTTGAGTTGTTAAAAATAAATCCTGAAATACTCTTCATTAATGTAACCCAGAAGAGGAATCTGTTCCTTCACGACCTGTTCTGTTGCCCTGGAAGCAGCTGCGGCATAATAGTGGGGTTCAGTACAACAACTCATTCCCAAGAAAGCTGGGGAGATTGTCTCTACACAGAGGGTTGAATCAAGAGTGGATTTTTCCACACTGTCACTGCTGATGAAATGGGGTTTTCAATTACAATGCTCAGCACAGATCAACCTGCCCAGGGAAACCTCTGTTCCAATGCTGTCAAGCGATATATGCTCAGCACTGCATTTGTCAAACCATTTCCTCCACTAACAGTTCATGTGTCAGTCTTGAAAAAGGCTTGCTCTTCTACTACCTTTCCTGATGGAAATGTGAAAAGTGTAACTCACTTCCTTTCACAAAACATCTTGTTGAGCCTCTTGACTCCAAGCCGACTGCCTCATGGGGAAAATCTGCTTTCTAGAGATTTAAAAATGGTGTGACTCTTCTATCGCAATTCTGCCTCTCTGGAATACAGAGGTCAAATGGAAATGACAATCATTAGATGAAGTGTTAAAAGGGGATTGCTGGGTTTAAGGGCAGTTCAAAAACGCACTCAGGACACAGCAATTTCTTTTGTTTTAGCTGGGATTACACTATCAGGTGTTGATGTCTGTAATACACTCTGCTGTCATAAAATCAAAATCACTGCTCTTTCTGTTACAAGCATGCAAAGAACAAGTTCCACATGAAGATGGATCAAGAGCACATGAATAATTCCAGAAATGTACCCAAAGGGCAGCTTTCTGGACTAACTTTAAATGCCAGCAACCAAACCCACCCACTGGTACCAATTGCACATCTCGATTTTATCTCATCTTAATCAAATCACTAATTATCTTACATAAATCCTAAGGAACATCATAGAATTTTGTTCTTCATAGGAGCTTAATTAATTGTTTTCTTTCAAACATTTAAGTCTGACTGCACTTATCTAAGTACATTGTGACCACTAAATCACACGATACATCATCTCTTTGTCAGTATCCTAGACAGAAAAGATCCTCTGAGGATATGCTTACAACATAAAGGTCACTCTGAAAGTTGACTAAAGGCATGAATAAAAATAAAACATTTAGTTAAGCCCTTTGAGGAGACAAGGTTGCCATTATCCTTCACTGTTTAAGCAAGTTCTTCAACTGCTTTTCAACATTATCATGACATCAGACAGAGTTTAATGGCAGCTCCTGAGTATATACAGAATCAAAGCCAAAATTCGGCTTACTAAAGTTTCAGAAAGTTACACAGCAGTGAGCGATTAAGAATCATTATACACTTGGCAAACTGACCTATTTCCAAACGATGCTGTCACAAGATGATATGTGCAGTGGGCGTATTTTAGCCAACAAAAGCTAGCAAAGTGCCAAGAGCTGCTGAATTTCCTGTTAAGAATTAAGAGCCCCTCCACACACATTTTCCAGCACAATATATGGCCCATCTTTTTGTCAGCCCAAGTCTTCCTTGAAAAATTAGGGTTGAAAAAAATCACCAGGCACCATTTCTCATGAAAGGTAAGGAAATGAAAGGAAATGAAAGAAGCTACAAAGTAAGAAGAGCTGATCTGAGGGTCTCACCGGTTAACACACTTCTGAAGTAAAGTGCAATTCCAGTTTTATACTTGGTGCGTGATTACCATGTAAAACAGGAGTGTGGAAATGTAAAAGTATGCGAGACAAATGACATTTTATCTTTAGACATAATCATCCCTCATGGGTGTCATCCCTACTTATCAATTAATCACTAGAGCATGAATATCCCAAGACAAGGCTAAAAATGGGATGTAATTTTTCACTAAATATGCTTGAAACAGCCAGTACATTTCACAAAGGAAAGAAGAGGTTTGTGATCTATTTGGTAGCTGCTTCCCAAAAGCAGCTCAACCTCACAGAATCTGAACAGAGCTCCCTGAAACTGACTGCAGTGATGGCTTGTGCCAGTCAGCAGCAGAAACCTCAAGGTTTATTTACATGAATGCAAGTGAATGCATTGCCAGGACTTACTGAGTTCCTGCTTTCTGGCTAAGTTAACAGCAACTGAGCAAAGTTCTAGCCATTGCAAACACAAAAAAAAATGTATTAGCATAACCCCCGTAGTGCAAACGTAACTTGGTGAGCCCCTGAAACTTGGCACTTGTGATTGTCTGAGCCTACCCTCATTGTCTCAGCTAGTCTAGACAACATGAAACTTGTAAAAAAAGAAAAGTCAGTATTTCCAATCAGCTAGCAAAAACAATGGGCGTAGGGAAACAAATCTTTGTGTCTCAAATTTAAAATTCATCTGCCATACAGATGCATAGTTCTGGTTTATGGCAGTCTATATCTTCCAGTACCTGAAAGCAAATGAACTGGTCTAATGGTCAGTTGCTGATGTATGTTCTGTCTTCTCAGTGTTGCAATTGAGGTTAGCTAAGCAGCATCCTATCCAATCATTCATTTAACTGTACTGCTTTGCCTCACAGCAAAAGTTGTCTGGATCTATCAAGTGTTCAAAGATTTTTTTTATTTTGGCAGAATGAGCAATAAAACACACAAAAACTCAAGAACTTGACTTTCCTTATTTAGATACTCACAGGGAAAAATACTAAATTCACATATCAACCTTGTGATTTGCTTAATAGAGAAAAAGACACACTATCTGTTCAGAGGCTCTGAAAGAAAAAGGCAGTTGAAGATGATGTATAGTAATTAGCAGGATAAGATCAAAATTCCACCAAGAAAACCAGTTTTAATTTCTTCTGAGTGTACAGCTTGTCTGCTTTTGTGCACAATAATGCCACCAGACCTGGTACCTAGACAATGCTACTGCTTTTGAGTTTTAACTCCTAAAATCAAATGCAAACAGAGGAACATCTTTAGGATATGGCATCGCAGTAATTCTCAATCACATATTTAGAGGAAACTGGAAATAAAAAAAAACAATCTTTTTTCAGTAGGAAAATCCATGAACTCTCTTTAGCAGGGAAAACAAGAAAAATCAAGACTCAAAAAAAGTTACTACTGGTTTTCTAACAAATTTACTGATACTTTTAATTAATGATTTAAATATAAAATGGTCATTTGCTGAAAATCTAACACTGACACCTAATTATTAACATCTCAATGCATTTGGTTTTCATCACTAAACTTTGAAAATTATGACACATTAATGTATTAAGCTTCTAAGATCAAAGTAGAAACCATGTATAAGCCACAAAAAGATTATTTGATTTTGATTTTTCTCCCTATTAATGACCAAAGTCTGATCCTGCTTACACTGTTAACTATACAGGTTTCATTTATTTATTGTGGACAAAATCAAAATTGGCCCATTAGCCAATAATAATAATAGCACTGCTACACCTAGCAGAGACAACAAACATGGCTAACTTAGGACAAAGAACAACAGCTGAGGTAACCGATGAATTACAAAACCTTCTCATCAGTTTTGATTACACAAGGAAAGTTCCCAGAGCAGTTTAATATACCCAGAGTTACACATTTTTATTTTTTTTCAAATTATAGATACATAATAACAGCTTCCCCCCCCAAATCGAATATGGGTCAAATTCTCAAAACTGCACTTCAGTCCTTAAAATTTTGCTGTGTTCATGATGCCTAGAGTAGTCCCTGAGAGAAATGCATGAGAGTCCCTAACCTACACTGCTCAGCAAACAGAAATATAAAACTGACAATATAGAACAAAATTACAAAACACTATCAAGAAACCGAGATGCAGGTACACAATGAACAGTGGGGAGGGATGGTCCAAGGAGACAGCAGCTGCTTCACTGCAGCATGTCTGTAGTACAGAGTACTACTGCAAGAAGGGTGTTGCAGCCTACTTAAATCTATGAATAAATCTGTCTTGAGAACACGAATTACAGCATAAATATCAGCACCCTTCTGAGACATGCAATTCTTACAACCACTCTCCCATCTGTGATTCTTTTCATTTAAAATTCTGTAAATGAAGAACAATAGCCTACAAAAGCCTACAAAAGCCATTGTGGGGTCATTTAGTTTCATATAGAAATTTGCATTTCAGTTACTTAATTGGAATCCCACAACTGTCACTTGTGAATACTCTTCTCTGGTAATTTTGTTCAGACAGCAAGCATATAAAAGGTTGTCAGAAATGCTTCTGAATTATTAAAATACATTTTTTAAATAAAGGCAAAATGCAAAAAACTAACTTTCCAATCCAGGTTGTGCTACCTGCTGCTCCTAGGGAGACAGCATCAAGATTGTTGCTAGACACGGAAAAATAACTTCCCATCTAAAGAATAACATGGAGATCTTTACTTAAAACAAATATTACCATTTAGTGAATGATTAAAGACATTATTTCCTAAACAAATGGTCAACATTTGTACATGGAATCTTGCAATAAAATGGAAAAGCCCAGCACGCACATTTACACTGTTGAAGAAAGCACTAGTACTTGTATATGAATTACTAAGGTTGTAGACTTTAGCAAATTCGTCCAGATCAAACCAGGTCTGAAGTCTGGATATCTCTCAAAACATAACAACCTGCATCCAAAAACGTTAACAAATATCTATTCCAATCTATAAAGCTGTACTGAACATACTTAAAATCAGTACTTTTCAAAAGGCTTGTAATGCTTGCTCTTTTACATCTCTCATGTTACATAACAACCCTTAGAAATAAACAAAAAATGCAGGACAGTATCAAACAGTCTTTGTGCTTTCTTAACTTGTCTACATGACAGTTACCTTTTTCTTGGCAAAATTCCTTAATATAAATGTACAGGCTTGCATATTTGTCCTGAATACCAAGTTACTGGATATATTATGAAAAATGTGTGTAGCTGGTAACACTTTGCCCAACACACTACAGGGAAAAAACCAAATAACACAGCTACAGTATATAATGTAATACTTACTATTTATATGTTTCTGAACGAATGTATTCAAAAACATGAGATACTCCCAGCTGGAACTGATCAGCAATAGGGGTAACCCAGGGATTGTTCTCTGCTTTGAAGACTTGTTTTTGACCAGTCAAATCCAAATTACCTAAAAGAGATGAAACAAAACATCATATGAAAAATATCTGAAACATACACCTTGCTGTGAATGTAAAAATCTTTTATTCGTTTCAGAGAGTGAACCATAATAAAAGCAAATAATTTAGTCTTAGCAAAGAAGAATAGAAGGACACAGTAGTTCCCACCATGATGGATGCAGTTCCACTCTGTTTCAGTGCTGCTACACACTGCAAAGCAGAGCTGAACTCTGTCCACTTATTTATTAAATTAGTTTTAAGTGTGACTTGGTAATGCACTTGTTCACTATCTCAGCTATGATTTGCAGGAATGAAAGGAGAATGATTCTCTGGCAGAAGTCTGCTCTGCTGAAGCTTGGCATTGCAAAGCATTGCTCAATCCCTGCTGCAGGGGCTTTTTGGGTTCCCAGTGCCCAGCATGTTGTCTGCACCGAGATGCTGCCCTGATCTCTGGTTAGAGTGACACACACTCACAAAAGCAGACAGAAAACACCATTCTTGTAACATGGCAGTTTTACCTATTCTGTTGACAGAAAACATAAGAGATCTATCATGAGCTTACTCAGGTTTTTTTTGTTCATTTTGTAAAAGCTTACCACCCAAGCTCAAAAACAGCACACGCTCCACTGAAACTCCTCATGATTATGGATACAAAGGGCTGAATTCCAGGACAGTCTAGCCATTGAAATCTTTCTTGTGTTCTATAAATTAGGAGATCTGTGGCACATTTTCAATTTATTTTTGTGAATTTTACAACTAAGAGAGGCCTAGACTTCCCCCATAAATCAACAATAACTAAACCACAATAAGACAAAATAATCTTTAACTATAGGGAACAAAACAAAAAATATTTACAGCGTTTTGAAGACTGACTGAGTCAGTCACACTGAGAAGCTGCTGGTGAAATATGAAATCAACACACCAGATTTCCAAAATGAAAGGGGTCGTGCAAGTGCAGGCAAGGGGAGCTGCTGCAAGCCCTGTGCTCACTGCTCACTTTGGCTACACATTCTGCATGACAGCTAATCCTTGGCGTATTCCTCTCTGTAAAAGGGGTTAACACAATTAAAGACAGGCCATTATATGGTGCGAAAAGATGCCAAGCATCTCATACCAGCCTACACGGAGTCACCGTTACCTTAACAAGCTCATCTGCCAGCTGTCTGTGGCTGGTCTGAGCCCGCGGCGGCAGGAGCATCCCCCACAGCCGTCAGTCAGGCGGCAGCCGCCCGCCGCACGCTTCAGTGCACCTCGCCTGCTTTATTAAGGGACTCTGCAGCCCTGTTCTAACAAGGATCAGGAAAAAGGATTAAGTACTGTGACAAAGAGGACCTAATAAGCTAGAAAGCAGTGTGTCTAAATCTGTGCTGGCTGAAGGCACGGGCTGGCGCTCTCGCCGCCCAGACCTCACGCGGAAGCTGCTGGGGAAGCCGGCCAGAGCAGCGATTAGCCCTCACCCTCTGACCACGGCTGCCGGGAAGATCGTGGGGCTTGCTTTGCAATTGCAAATTGGATTTCCCATTTTATTACCTGCAAAAAAATCCTGTATTCTGCTCTCTGAAACTACCAACACTGCAAGTAGTCTGTAGGTGCGGCATCAAGGTAAAACGATCAACCCCCTATTACTAATAAAACCAGTTAAATTTGGGGAGGCAAGCTTGGCCCCATCACAGGTCAAGTTCAATGCTGCTTATAAGAATAAGCCACATGTGCCCAAAATCTCAATATTTGGGGTCTCAGCTGAATCTTCTTGTCCCAAGCTGTGTCAGAAATTTACCATCCGGGGAAGGCTGCTGCATGTTTGCATTCCCACAGTACAGTGTGCCCGCATCCATTTCAAATACCACATGGCCCATTTAAACGTAATTATTATTAATTAATTCTGGCTGTACCTCTACTACAGCCACAGGAATCTTACAGAAAACCAAGACTGCTCAAGCAGAATAACCTGTAGGCCCCCATGCCAATGTAATAGCTTTATTTTCCTTTCCCTTTTTTCCCAGAACACACTGGAGGCAGGTACAAATATTTCTTTTCACCTTCAGAGGGAAGCAGCCGCCCTAATTAATCTAATTACAGAGGAAACTGGGGAGCACAAAAATACACCATCCGCACCAAAATCCACCCCTCCCTGCCCAGGACGTCCTTCTGGGAGCCCTGCCAGCAGCAGCTGGCCTGGCAGCCCATCCCACCAGCCACCTAGAGCTGGAGTGAGAGCCTAGGGATTTTAAGTGAAAAATTTAATCAAGTGTGGTAGTGAGAAAAGGAACAACTTGTCTGTCCTCATGGAAAGCACCAGGTTCTCATAGGTGAGTGAAGGAGGGCTGTCCTACAGAAGACAGGAAGGACAGAGCAACCAGTGCTTTAAAAACTTCCCTGTTAGATAGCAAAATTTCCATCTGGAAATGAAGGACAGAAGAAGGCAGAAAAATAAGCAGAATCAGAAGTTACAGGGAGAGTGCCCCACCTCATCAGAACTAAGTAAGAAATGGAGTCAAACCCTCCTGACACATGGCAAGCTATTTGAGCACAAAGAAGCCCCATAATTAAAAATGAGACAGAAGGGAAACATCTCTCCTTCATCACTGTACAGTGCTTGGGCCTATATCCCGGTGTCTTTTCTTTGCTTACAGCTAAAAAACCCATGAATCAAGGGCATACCTACCTAATTCCACTCTGGCTGCAGGACATTCAGGAGTCTCAAGCACAAGGACAAAGTCTCAGTAACACCTCAGGGAATAGTATGTGCTGGGGCAGCCAAACACACAGGAGCACTGCGTGGACCCTTCTGCTGCAGGGCACAAGACAAATCCAGCAGTGTGGAAGAGAACTCAAACTTGCCTGAAGCCATGGCTCTGCCACCAGGCTCACCACACGAGTGGCAAGCAATCGGACACCTCACACGTGTCCCTATCTCCCAACCCCAAAAGTCTCCTTGTCTGCCTGATTTTTTTGTGGCAGCACCATGTTAGAAAATGCTGTTATTCCACCTCTGCAGAGCTAGAGCCAGGGAAAAAGCCACGGCAGATGTGCCTTCATGGATACTGTCTAACAGCAGCATCAGCAGAACACTGTTCCCAAGGCTTTTGGAAATTTATATGCTGTTCGATCACATCTAATCCCTCAGATACTTTTAGTATGCAAAATACAGCATTACCTCTAGTAACACTCCAGCACTGAAGATTCAATCACAAAATGTATTAGGACAGGAGACTGCATTGGTCATTGCTGTTTTGTTCTTTCCACGCACATCTACGTATTAAAACATATTTATTGTTTCTGTTATTTGGCGTAATCGTTTCACTAAAATTGTATTTCTTCATTATGAACCTAAAGTTCTTGCTATTTTGTCATTCTGAAAAAGATCAGCTCTACCAAAAGGCACCACAGTCATATGCCTCTGGTAAGCGAGGAGGAACAGGCCATCCTCAAGACTAGTCAGCACAGCCCCTTTCCTAAGGCACAGAAGTGTTATTCAAATTATTTTTGAGTGCTTCTGAAATTATTCTAATAAATCATCAAAACTCATCAAAGCTATCATCCCAGAACCCAGGTTCAACATGCTTAAAGAACCTTTTCAGTCCAACAGGTACTTTTTTTACTCTATCTTGGGTAAATATAGATTTCCAAGTGGGAAGACTGCAAAGTGGACACTGCTGCTACCAGCAAGTGGACACTGGAAAGAGAACAGAATCTGGGAAAGGGAAGAGCAGAGATCTAACAGCTTACTGCAGTGGACGACCTGCACAGAATGACCAAAAGCCTTCTAAGAGGAGCCATCTGTGTGGTCTTAAGAATGCTGATCTTGGCATTTTTATTTCTGTCTCAGCACTCATTGTATCTAAAAATGATCTTGAACCCTTAAGTTTGATTGGATCCCTGTGATTTAACTTCTCTGTTTACCCCACCTCAAAACCAAATTGCTCTTATGCCCAACTACTAAGCTGTGCAGACCTGAAAACTGTCTACTGCCCAAACCTGGTTAGCTGCCACCTGGGAGCTACAGTAAATAGATCTACACCAAAACTCTTGAAAACTCAAGTGCAAAATCAAAGTGTGCATATTTTTAATTTTAATGTGTTCTAACTTAGGTCATCCATTAACAAAAAATACCATTTATAATTTCCTAAATTCAGAGTGTCTACAGCCATGGGTGGGCAGAAGGGCCATCTCATATGACAGTGGGCACACCTTATCCTGAGAGACATTTAAAGGATAAGAAGGCAGCTACACTTTCCTGTCTCCAGGGTTCTATCCTGCACTTGAGCTAAAACATGATCATTAATGTTTCTTGTTATTTTCCTGGAGTGCTGTTGAAATAAAAAGTGGTTTGTGTGAACATTCATGTTTTGCTCAAATGCCTCCAAAGGTCAGAAAAGAGCTCGTAATAGAAAATCAAATGGTGCCTCCCACAGTTGTGTTTGCAGAGTGTCAGAGCCAGCAGTAACAGCACCCACCCTTTTGGCCAAGGATGCCTTCAGACCTCCCAGGCTACTCCTGTCCATTAGACCTAGCCTGCAAGCACCCCTTACAAACAGAGCTACAAGCCCCTCATCCTGTTGTGATGTATGGTATACAAAGCCAGTAATATTTACCCAGTGGATATATACTGGAGGTACAGTAAGGTAAGACTAGCGTGCATAGGCATTACTTCAATACATAGAAAAGGAAACAGAATGAGCACAAACCTGGCTTGTCCTTTTCACTTGAATGCCCCCCGGCAACACTTTAAATACTTTCAAAAATTAAAAGGTGAAATTAAGTAATTAAACAACTCTGACATTTGAGAACTGAACATTGGCATTCAGCATAAGAAACATGATCCTAGCTGTAAAATGCCAGATCAACGCTTCTTTGTAATGGTTTAAATTCATCCCCAGTGGAGCTTCATTAAATCAATGGATATAATTTTTAGCCTGTACACTGTTGAGTTTTACATCTGTGTCCTGTTGATACTCTCACCTCCCAGCCTATACTCTGCTTCACTGACCTCAAGGAGAGTTCTCAAGCTGTAACAGATCCCTTTTAGGGATTCCTCTTAAGACTGCAATTCAAACGTTCTTTCCCTTTCCAACACAAAGGTCTTACTCTCTTGTCGTACATATAAGAGAAGGAACAAAATTAGTTTTAGTAATTTATTTACATATAAATACCTTTGAATCCTGTTTTATTAAATGTTAAGTAAGGGATCAATCCACTGCACTAAATTTAAACTTAGGTTGTACGTAAAAATATGTCTGTCCTGGCTTGTTTTAGATTTGCTTTACACTACAGGGCTTATAATTTTTATTACTTTTCTGGCATTTGCTTTGTCTCAATAGAGAAAGAGATTGTTTTAAGTGTGGGGGTGGAAGAAATATAGCGACTATCATGTCATAAAAAGGATACCAAAGCAATTAATTGTGAATCATGCCTTAATACCTATGTAAAAAACCAAAATTACATACACATTTCTATGCCACAAAGTATTATCAAAAGCCAATGATTTTTACCCCAATCTTAAGCACATGTAAAGCTATGCACCAGTAACTCACATCAACCCTATAAACAAGTAAGATCATCTCTGCTTTGAAGACAGCACTTTTGAAGGATTAGTAATAGGAGACAGTAGATTTAAACAGTATTTATACAGGAGCAGTAAGACAACAAAGAGCAAAGTCTTCTTGTACCTAAGTGCAGTGTGACTCAATCTCTTTGGAACTGGCAGAAATATTCACGGAAATATTCAGTATGATAAACAAATCTACATCTCCATAGCATATGTCAAAAATACAAATTTGCTTACTGATGAGCTCCTGTGCACTGAGAGAACAACTAAGTTTAGTAGATCTAAACCTAGACTGAAATGTCTCCAAAAGATCAATCCCAGCAACACTTCTGCCCTCTCACCCCTACATCCTTATATTGAAGACGGTCTAACAGTATCACTTCAAGTCACGAGCACTTCAGAGAACCCTGAAGATTTGTGCTGGTTCTACATATTATGGGAAAAAGGTTCAAGTCCCAGATAATAAGAAACCAGGTTCATTAAACACAAATAAATGAGATACTCCAGAGCATCTATCACACAGAAGCAGGCTGGATGTCTTCCCCTGGCTCCTTTCCTAACCACACAGATGGGAATGCCTGCAATCTCCCCTGTGAGTGCTAGACAGGAAGCCCCAGGGTAAGAGAAGGTTGAGGGAGCAATCTGAAAGCCAAACACTAAAGCCTAAGTCCATCCTCAGTTTTACAATTACTGTCAGGGAGTTAAAACAGGTTTTGCAACATCACGTTATTCTTACAACTTCTCAGATGTACATGACGATTTCCAATAATGAGTTCAGAGATGAGACCTCAACTTCAGCATTGACCTGAATACATACAACAATAGACCTGTGTCAGTTCAATAACTGAAGAGCTTACAAACACATTTCAAACAGAAAAACATCAGGTCTGAAAAACATCAGGAGATGGAGACTCTGCCAGTTGCTTCTTGTTCTAATGGTTTGTCACTGTCAGAATACGTTCTTTAGTTCAGTGAACTGAGCTGACTTAGTTCTAAAACACTGCTGCTCCCTCTGCCCATCTACAAGGGAGAAAGAAAGACCACCTGTGCTTCCTTTTCATGGAGTAAGGATCAGCAGCCAAGTGCTCTCTCACTCTTTACTTTGATAGGTTAAATACTCTGATTATACTGTGAGCCCATAGTAGCTACTCCATTTGCTTCAACTCTTAGTAAGAGGAACATAGCTGAAATGAATCAACTAAAAGCAGACCAACTAAATCTTGAATTCTTTACCCTTGATGCAGATATGAAATGTTACAGGGCAAACTGGTATTGCCTCAGCTACAGCTATTACAATTGTATGGGAAGAGAATTTTACCCTCCAGCATGTTTCATAGGAGAGAGTTTAGAACAAAGTAAGTGTAGCCCTGAGATGTTTATACAAAATTCCAGCATCAAAGCAAAGGTCAGCCAGAATCTTTATATCAAAGTATAATGAAAAGTCTGACACTTCAGAATGTGTTAGGACTGAAGACGAACCCTGGGAAAGAGAAGAGGATGGATGAAATGCTGAACTACCACCTTAAACCACACTCCAGGTGTTAAATACAAACAGATGATAGCCCTAACTTGGCTGGGCAAACTCACATTTCCATATTCAGGTGACAGGAGGAGAGGTTAACTCTCTGGGAACAAGGGGGAGCCCTGGAAACTTCTAACACCACAATACACAACAAACCAGACCTTACCAGGACAACTAGTAGAAAGGGTAAATAATAACAACATTCACATATGAAAGCTGTAAAACAGGAACTTATTCAATGCAGCAGACAAGGTACTCTTCACCTAACAACACTCTGCTAATGGCCTGTACTGCCACGTGACAAATCAGCCTGTTCCAACAACTGAACTCCACCNCTAAAATTATTTATTTTTTACTTATGACTTGATCAAATTAGTTTCTCCACATTCCTCATGTAAAAGCAGGATCATTTACTAGAAGACCTACAAGCACTGCTAAGTTTCACTGATTTCTTTCTTTGAAAGGTGACATGTAGTGCTGGAAACACCATTTCCTTCACTGCTCTGTGTAACAAATGTCCAGTGCTGACTGGGATCCCACGGGGCAGACCAACAGTCACTGCTAAGTGTTCCCAGTGAAGAAATCCAAGAAACACACTATGCAGCAGATGGGTTTTGGAACAAAGGAAATTAACGTGATGTCAAAGTAGTTTAACATCAAAGACACTTTAATGGCACAGGAAGTATTACAGGCTTAGAGGATCAGCATCCCAATTTATTTTGGAATATATTGCACATTTTTTCCAGCATCAGAAACTCCCCTGAGATTCTCAATTACATGGGAATTCAACAGAGCATTCTCTCTTTGAAGGGTCCCTTATCAGACCGAAATCTAGTTAATTTAAAAAAATGACTTCAAAAAAGACTCACTGTAGTGCTTTTGCCCTGCACCTTTCAAAGTTCCATTCAAACACAGGTTGCCAAGTACTCAGAAGAGCGAAACCACTTTCAAGTACTGTGAAACGCACAAAATGAACCAAATACAACAACAAATGCAACATTTGCTCAGATTGGCTCTAATTACAGTACTCTTACCTACTACAGCTCTGACACAACAGATGAAGTATCTGCTGACAGAAACATCATTATTATGTTGATGGTACTCATAATCAGAGTACAGTCAACATGAGGAGAACCCACACACACACTGTAGTCATCTGAGAAGCGGCTGTAAAACTCGCATATTTTAAAAACTAATGCAAGATCAAATCTGAATCTTGGAAAGTTTGGCAAGAATTACAGCAGTGTCCATCAAGTACTCTGCATTCAGCCTGGTTTCTAACTACATAACAAGTGGTGGGGTGTAGTAGTTTTGGATTTTTTCTTCTTTTTTTAACTTAAACCTTAAATGAGAAACTCAATTAGAATATGCATAGATTTTCACAGGAGCTTTTCTGTATAAATAATCTCTCCATAACCTGTCTTGTTACATACATGTTTTTTATTGTTTCCTGACTGCTAACTGCTACATCAGCAGTCCTAGAAAACAAGATATTTTGTTTATCCACCTTTACCTTAGTTCCAAAATTAGAAACATTCCAAGTCTTTTTTTGAAATTGTAAGGTATCAATTAGTTGTGTGCTCAGAACTGTTGTCCAAAGAGCCCCAGTGCTCGGGCTTCCAACCAGCACCAACGAATCACCTGTACTGCAGGTGTGAGCAGTGCTGTGTTGTGAGGCAGGCAGGGTGTAGTGACAGTTTACACTAAAACAAGAAAAGTTTGCCATTTACGTCAACTACTGGAAAGTTTCCAACATTTGGAAAAGAAATATCTTACGTAAAGTAAGTGATTCTTATGTTTGCACATGTCTGTTATAATTACCTGAGTAAATGGCTATTTTGATTAATATTTACTTGAACAAACAAATGCAGCTATTACTTTGCGTAATATAATATTAATTCACAAATTCTAGAGTAATTTTAAAAGTCCAAATTTTACAAGGTCTTCCTGTGATGGAAATATTGAGGCTTTTGGCACAATTCCTTGAACTTTGTATTTAAAGCAAATCCTTTATGCACAGAAGGTAATTTAGGTGCTCAAAGCTAAAAATTTATGAAAGAATTACTTAGTTATTCTGATATACAAATTAAATTTACAAACTGTTTCATGCTCCTTAAAAAGGAACATGGCTACTTACGTCATCATGATTTTTTTTTTTTGTTAACAAGGCTTGAATTTTCCACTTTTCCAGTATGAACTAACTTTATAAATTTGATAGTGTATCTCTTTACCTGAGGAAATTATTTTATAAACTAGAACAGTATTGAACAGCAACTTATTAGCCATTGATGCCAAATTCAAATTTGAAAAAGGAGGATGGCAATTGGGAATGTATTCTTAGAAGTCACTGTTCTTCCACGTGCACGAACACGACCGAGCTATGTGTGTGCACACTTGTTAGCAGCAGGGTAGTGCACACAGGCAACGTTAGAATCTGGGCTTTAAAAATCAAACCATTTGTTTTCACGTCAAAAATGCAAACATACAGATAAGCTAGTTACGTTCTCTGGATGGTTACTTAGCTACATCTTTGTGAGTATTCTGCACCATATAGTACTCTTACACTCCTGATTCTCCTGAGAAAATCTTGTATGTGGCACATATGGGTCCACCCAGATGAACAAACAATGAACTTAAAACACCATCACTGATGTGACTAATTGCATCTACCATTTTACATGCTTCTTATTTCTAGACTACTTTCTTTCCAATCCGTTCTCATTGTTAAATGGTCAGAACACACGAAGCGACAGATTTAGTGCCTCCTTGGCCATTTATATAACTGACTGCAACTCTCTTGTTGCAGTGAATCATGATTTATTTGTCTCGCAATGCAGCACATAACCTTTTAAATGCTAGGGAAAAAAAATGCCAGCGCCTCTTTAAAGTTTATATATGACTGCCCACCACCATTTCTCATGAATGGGGTTTTGAGAGACAAATAATAAAAACAAGCTGCAAATTCCACCCACTTACTCCCGGCCATTTCCTGTGTTCATCACTCACACGTACTGTATTTACAGAAAACCACCTCACCCAGGGACCAGTGTACTCTTTCAGTCTTCTCATTTCCTCCTGGGCAGGAATATTTTTCCTAAATTAGCAGTAGGTGTTCTCTGCTAAACACAAGGAGGATAACAGTGATCTCTCCCAGCCCTGTACTGGTGCCACGCACAATCACATCAGGTGACATTACAGGCTGACTGTAGGGGCTTATTTATTGGTATCTCCACTCCAAAGTTGTGATCCCGAGGTCTGTCTGTGGCCTTTTTCATACCCTATTCTTCATTCCTGCTTCTGCACTTATTTACATTACCTTTAAAAAACAGTTTAATGTAACACATACATCCTTCTCATCATTCAATTGTGCCCATCTCCATGGTAAATGAACATCCAGTTCATTTCTGTTCATCACTGCTGTCCACCAGAGCCTGAACTAAGCCAGTCAAAAGCCTTCAGCACCTTTAATTATGAAAGTGATAATGAGAGAGAAAAGATTGTTTACTTTTAATGGAACAGCAGCAGCTCCAATTAATGCAAATAGGACCAGCTTGCTGAAAAGCTATTTATCCGACACGCACACCAAGAAGTATTTGGATAGTTCTGAGTCCATTATAATTCAATTTTAAAAATTTAGGAGGGAGAACTTGGACAGCAGACAAAGTTCATTCTCCCTCAGATGGTGACTGTGGCATTAGCAGTCCATGCAGCAGGCTGTAACCCTCTCAGGCCACCTTTCACTGGCAGACTTTAAAACTGTCTGCAACGGGGTGCTTGTCTAAACTGCTCGGGTTTACAGAATGGAAAACAGGGCTGCAGAGATCCACTCTTGCCTATAGCCTGTTCCTGATCTCAAACAAGCCTTCCAAACCCTAGTCTGGTGTTCCATTCCCTACATGTGTGCCTAGATGTTTAATAAACAAGCAGAACATTGTTTTTCACAGAAAATATGCCTGCAAGTTGCACAAATTACAAAACTAGACTTCAGTGTACCGTTCTCTGGAAATATACACCAAAATCTGCTTTAAAATTTTGAGATGGTTCTAGCATTATCCACGGCATAGATCACATCAGAAATTATGGCAACTGATCACACATAAGGATCTTGAGTAAGACCGTGAAACGGAACACTTATCAATTAATACATAAAAAGAAAAGTAGAATTTACAAAATACCTTTTGAGTAATAAAGAACAGAGGTAACAAGGACTTAGCTGTGTCAGTGAAACTCACCTTTATCAACTGGGGCAACATTACAAGCCCTTTTTTAACCAGATTACGATATTGTTCCAAAACGCAAAGAAATGCTTAGAGGAAAAAATTCCCCTTGGCCATCCTGAATTTTGCAGGTCAATACAAAATAAATATTGAGAATTTTGTTGCAAACATTTTTATTTGGGATGGATTTTGATAGTAAAACCATTTCATAGGGATTTGTTGCTATGCTTGTAAGGCAGCAGCATGTTTACAATATTTAATTAGCCAAAGAAGATGGTTAGACTCAGTGCACTATTCATCTTCCACTTCTGAAAAAAACCCAAAAGCTGTAATTTAGGAAGCTACAGAAAATTACATTTACAGACACTACATGCTTCTGAAATGTTGTTGCTGTTAGGAGAAAAAATAAATAAATATGACTTTGACCAAAACCTAAATAAAGTATGAAAGTTTATGTGTCAAGACATAAGCACCTGAAATTGAAGAAAAGAGAGCAACTTTTCCCCAAACCACTCGTGGATGAAAGTCAAAAATCCCCATAGTGGGCAAACAAATAAGAGTCAAAGCAAATACAGAAGAAAAGGATGTTGCTCTGTAATACAAAAAGCATTCATTGCAGACTGTCACATTAAAGTACACAGGGTCAATGGGTCAAAGCAAGTTCTTATGAAAACAAATAATTTTACTTTATCATGCTAACTTCTCTCCCTATCCTTCTGAGTTTTGGGAACTATTAAGTGGAAGGTGCCAGTAGGAAAAAAGAAGCTTCCCCATGTAACAGTCCACAATAACAAGAAATAAGGAATAGACCCTGTGTAACAGGTGTTTCAAAAACAGGTGATTGACACAATTACATTATTCCCAATGAAAGTATTTTTTTAAATTTTAAGATCAGAAACAAATTTCTAGCTTGGGGCAAACAGGAACCATGCCCCTCATGTAAAATGGAGTATTGCAATGCAAATTCAGCAAAATCAATACGTAAGTTTCAAAGAAGAATGCTTACTTCACAGGTTGAGAGAAGCCACATAACTGTATTCAAATGTACAGTATCACAAATTCAAATTATATCAACCAGCTCCATTGCTTTCAGTTAAAGAGCTGTCAGCTCCCTAAGCAAGGTAGGCTATCAAATTGAAAAAGAAAAAAATCCTCTCATTTAGCTATATTTCACTCTAGTTGATCAAACTTCCACTTTATATAAGCACAGTCACTAAGACGCCACTTAGGCTATTGTCATTTTTGTTTAATATAATTTTGGCTAATCTAAACAGTGTTCTCAAAGCCCACTAAGATAAGAATGGGTTTGCTGACCCAGTACTTATGATACACTATACACAAACTGGCAATCAGGTGTACTAATACACAAGAAAAATGCAACGTAATAAAATAATAAAACAAAATACACATCATCATCTGGCTCCTCCTGCATATCCAGGAGGAGTGAAAAAGTGAGTTTTTCTCAGGGGAAAGTAAATATTAGCATATATGATGACTTAAGCATAATAATTTCAGAGGAAATACAGTTCATCATCATCACTATTAGTAAAATAAATAAATGATCATCCATAATCTTACCCAGTTCTGGGGGCAGCACAGTAAGACGATTTCCCTGGATATGCAGTTCCTTAAGCTGGGTGAGCTCACCAATTTCTTTAGGCAGTGATATCAGGTCATTGTCTCTAAGACTCAGCTAAGAACAAATATAAATTCAGTCAGAACGATTTCCAGTTACCATAAAGCAGCCCAAAAGAGAACTCTACTCCCTCTGCCCACAGCTTTCTCCTGAATGCTCAATTCTTCCAGTTTATTTACAAGTGTCTTCTGGTAAACAAGAAACAGTTCCAGTTGTAGTGGTCTACTCCTGCAAACCTACCCCACTACTCCTCAAATTGACTGGATTCTATTCCTACAAGTGTTGCAAAAGTGAATTGATTTTCCAAGAATTTAGATAAATTACTTACTATCTGCAACTTTGTGAGCTTCCCAATATCTGGCGGCAGGATTTCAAAATCGTTGTCACTTAGATAGAGTGCACGAAGGGTGGCTGCAAATTAAATAGCAATATATAAACAGGGTGGCATATAACCCAACCATTTGAGGTCTAATCAATAAAAAGGAGTCAGGTTTGATTAATGACCCTGACTTGGTGAAAAGCCTTTGACATACCCAGGGCTCACAATAATAACAAGCAGGTCAAACTTAGATTTACTGGCTTATTATATTGTTGGTGAGTTCAGGAAAACATCTATATTCAAAAGGACTAGCACAATTAACAATTTCTGCAACAATAG